>QDEB01128290.1:0-13508 GCA_004193795.1 Asbolus verrucosus | reverse complement strand
GTTTTCATTTAAAAAATTAACTTTTAAAAAACTGTTTTTGCTATATTTGCATTGCATCAGGACGAATTCATATATTTTTGTTCAATAATCATCTGAAATGTAATCTGATCTATAAATTTTCTCAACACTGTCGACTAAAAATTGAAGTTTCCGTTCACACCGAAAACCCCAGAAATATGAAACGTATAATTTGAAATTTTGTTAAATTAATTCACAAAAGTGTAAAAATGGGATGTTAGTAATTTGCTTTATACCTCAAAAATTTCAAGTTTTCTTTCTTGTCTAACTCATTGTCAGTAGCTTTTTATAAATGCTGTTCCTGTTATATTTATTAGTATTTTATTTCAAATGAAATAAAATACTAAACATCTTGTTTTTTAAGATGCAATTTATTGCCCTAAGAAGAGTATTTTATGTATTTTTTTACATATATTGTCATTTAATTCGTAATTGCGAATGTTGATTAAACATAAGCTTTTTGTTTCAAGAGAATGTAGACATTTACAGACAATGTAGTTTTCAAAGAGAGTTTTTTTTCTTCTACTATAATAAAATATCTACGGTTCCGGCTTGAAATTCCATTAGACGGTCTAACAATTTAAGTACTGATAAGGTGATTCTGCTACTTGCAATAATAGGGAAGGCTAATTGCCACAGAAAAATTAATTGTTTACTGTCTACCAGAAATTCTTACTTGTTTTGGTTTTTTAAACAATTTTTAATATTGAGATAACAACTTGATCGAGTAACTAATATTAAAGATCTTGGCGTCATTTTTGACTCAAAATAACAAACTACTTCAGTCAGCAGAATTTTGTAATTGTATTAAAATTTTAATATGACTAAATTATCAGCATTCATAGTCCTGAACATATTAACTTTAATGTATGACTCATTCAATTAATCCATTCATCAAATAGTTTATTGCTCGATCAACCTGATACGATTCTGATTAATAAATTAATCATTGGACGAACAATCGATTATATTTTCGCATTGAGTCGATAATCGATGAATCGATTGATTTGGGATACTCAATAATTTATCCAATCCTAAAATTGATAGATTGGAAGCTCCAAGTGCTCATTAGTTCTCTAATTTAGAATATTCAAAAACAAAATTATAATATATTCCGTTTATACAATACTATAAACTGAGTTTGAAATGAAATCTGTTGACATCTCATTTGTTCGTTACAAAACATAAAAGACAATGTTTTCAACAGCAGTTAAATTGTATTGTTCTATTCTGTTTAAAGTTACTCATAGATGTGACAAAATATTGACATCACGTGTTAACGACTGCTGCCTTTGTTCTTGGTGGGCTGTTTATCTTTTTGATTTTTGGAAAAAAGCATCACCTGTTCAATTTTCCTAGGAATTTACAACTTGATATGTTTCAGAAAATGTGTATTTACATTTCCAGAAACACCTGAGGCTTAATTATCTTATCTTATTTCTTAATATTCTTAGGGGGTAATTTGAAAATCTAAATGACTCCAGTAATCCAGTACTTTATTTTGAGAAATTCTAACCCTTGCGATAAGAATGTACCTGCCGCATTATTTTGGGGTAGCCCTAATCCCAACCTCTAACGCCCAATAAGACGTCATTATATTTGCGAAAGGGGCTGTACCTGTGCATCCTTGATTTTCATTGGTCAAAGGACCAAACACAAATTTGGAAAATTTATATTAGGGAGACATTTTCCAAATCTCGCATAGTCGTTTTGTACACTTGTCAAGTGTGTGACTTGCTTCCTCGAAGTCAAATTCCGAGTTATCCAGATCTCAGTCCAATAGTCTAAGACAGAAAGATTTCTTCGTGCTGTACAACGTTAGAAGGTAATAATAATTCTCTTTTTTCATTTGTTTCATTCTATCTTCACTCCTAATTTTATTTAATTTTTTCACTCTTCAAGAAGTTTTCAACAATGTTTTTCAGTTTTACATTGATGGGGGTTACTTTAATTTAATTATAAAAATCAAATTTAAAATTTTTTACTTAATGTTAAAGTTTAGTGTTTCTCCAGGATAGGTAATTATTTTAATATTGTACTTTCCTGTATTGTTCTTGTATAATTTTCCAAGCTGATGATGGCATAAGTAATTTGCCGAAAACGTTTTCGATTTTTTATCTGTTTAACTAAAATTGGTTTTGAAGAGTAGACAGTTTTTTTTTCTTTTCTTCTGGAATTATTCTTATAACATCGCTTTTTCAAATTGTTAAATTCCCGTTTTTATAGTCGGTTTAGTTTTTAAAATTATTTTTATAGAAAGTCATTTAATNNATGCATCAGCAGGCTTCATAATAAACTTAAAGTCAAAACCACTAATTGATATGTTTTGTAATTAGGACTTGTTTCAGTGGGCCCTCACCATCCTCCCCTAAGTTAAATTAGTTAAAGGATTTGAAAATTAGGAGAAATAGAGAAGTACATTATTTTCATCTGATTGATAAAAATTAAACGAAGGCTATCTATACCTTGGGGTCAAAACAAAAAACTCAAGGTGCAGCTTCAATTTTAAATTTTTATTAATCAGATGGAATAATGTATTTTTCCTTATTCCTTTGAAGTCATTTAATTAATTTAACTTGGCTGAGAAAGATGAGGACCCCCACCGAAACAAATTCAAATTAAGAAACTCCATCAGTTTAGTAGTTTGACAGAAAAAGATAGTGTTCGATTTGTTAGTTTGTGATTCCAAATTTTCTCGTTATACGATATTTATCGTTATTTCCGGATTTTATCTGATAAAATATACGACGTAATATCGTCAGAGGGACAAGTATGTGACAAATCTGACGTAATTTCCCCCTGGTTTTCTAAATAATCAAAAGTCTAAGTGGATTATTCTGTTATCTTATCTAGAGGTTGCGACATGAAGTTTCTTAAAAATTTAGCGTCTTGTTAAATTTCGTCCTTTTTATCGTTGTTACGATAAAATATTTTGACGTGACCACCAATGATTATTAGACCTTGATCCTATTAGCAATAATTATCTGATTTACGTATGACCTGGTGCCAAACACTTATAATTTGCACCTATTGTCACAACCGTAATATATAATGCAATGTAAAATAATTCAAGAAATAATATTGATTTCCTAGTTTATTTCGAAGGCAACTCATGTGCGAACCTTGACAAATGATAAAAAGGTCGGCTTTATGATAAAGTCGATAATTAGATGAATTCCATTAAAACGTTTTCGCTTCACATTACCACTAGAACAAAGTGATTTGTTTGCTTCCTCGACGCATGAATATTGATCTCAGGTGTATACATGGTAAAGCGAAAAACTTCCTGGTCTGACTTACCGATCAGCTGACTTGAAACCAATTACAATTTATAATTCTGTCAGACAATCGAAAGACAAAATCTAAAGTCCTCTATTTTTATCTCCGCAAATAGATTCACACTTGGTAGTAAAATGACATCACAAGAGTGCATACTTGACCGCACGCGAAAACATTTTAAAATTTAAGCTTAACAGATGTTTGAAATGGAAACGGGTTAACACATAAATGATGAGAAAATAGAAGACTTTTAATAGGGTATTGTTTGGTTTGTCACTTAACAAATGTCGTGTCAGAGTAGGTCGATTACAGTTATCATTTGTATTCCGGCTAACTCAAAACTTTTGGCTTTTGTTGAGGTCAAAAATTATATAATTTTTAAGCACATTATAATTGGAGGAAGAAATGATTGTTAATTGGGAACAAACATGGGTAAATTTGCATTTTTTTCATAAAGAGATATAAGTTGCCAATGACCTGGGCCAGTAGACCATAAACAGTTGTTGCACTTTAATGAGTCATGGAATCGTCTAACCTTAAAGCTTTATACCGTTTTAACAACAGTTTCCATTTTAAAAGATATTGCAGGAGATAAACAATATTTGAATAAAATGTGTTAACCATGTTGTGCCTTCACTCACAATGGTAATTAAGCCCAAAACGAGACAAAGTTTCGACCGCCCAGCGTGAAAGTTGCCAAAATTTGCAGGCTTGAAAGTATCGTGACATTATTATCTCATTGACGAGAATTCTCTTACATAACAGCTCGTAAATCAGCCAAGTTATTAATTATAATTTTTTCGACACTTCGTCATGTTTGTTGACCTATTCCAAATCAAACGGTGTTAATGTTACTTTTTCAAGACACAATCCGTTAAGCGAAAAATTAATATAAATTCAAGTTTAAACAAAAAAGTCAACAATTAGGGATTAACTTTCATACAAAGAATTCCACTAAAGAAGTAATAATTTTTTTGTCATCGGTAATTTGGGAATATTTTTCTATGATTACGGTTTACGATAAAGAAAAAACATACTAGAACCACGTCAATTGAAACGTAAGTCAATTAATCAAATATTTATTCATTACCGTTTAATGACAGTGAAAATAATCAATATGGGCAATAAAGGCATGGGCGCTGTTCATAATTTATTCCAAACAAGAATAGTTCCCCAATGGTAGTCCAACACGTGTGATCCGTGTTATCAGATAAACGATAAAATTTAATTAATTTGCGCAGAATTCTTAATGGGTACAATAACATTAAACAATCAAGCGCACAAATTATCAAAATTGCTGTTTTTATGAGTTGATAAACGGTCCTCTTTGTCCCTTCGGCAAGTGAAATGAAGCGCAATTGTCGGGATATCAGAGCTGCTTATGATTATGCAATTTCTTTATTATAATGAATAATTTAAACGTAGTTAAAAAGTAGATAAGTTGACCTCATAAATAATTTTATCTTTGTTTATTCGATAAAGGTATGTTATTGTCTCCCATTTTTTCATTGTCCACCACAGTTTCCTGACTTCGGTTTCGGTTATGACTTACAACAAATACATTTTAAGGACAAATTACAAAAACCTCATAAGGTTGTTGATGTGTTTTATCGCGGCAATTAACCTTAAAAAATTATTAAACATTTGTTAATTTTCAAGTATGAATTGCTTTTTTGGGTTCAAAGATTCGTAATGGAAAAACACTTTATTTATTGCAAAATTCAGAGCCAGCAGATAGCAATCGATCATTATGATCGACCTGAAATTGTATCTACCATTTATCAACGACTCGTCACGACATCATTATTCAAAAAAGACCCACTTTTCACACAAAGAAGCAAAGTTTTTGTTCTTATAACAAAGACAGCGTTGTCTCAGTTCAAAGCACGAAGTTTCGAATCATTGTTTGAAAATAGTTCACCGAATTTGTTTTTATTTAGAAATCATCTATTAAACCAGACTGTAAAGTTTTTGAGAAAAGACACTAAAATTAAGGTTTTCCCAAATTGCAAATTAACCATGAGGTAGACACAATCATAATAGATCTTCTCATTGAGGTTAAAGGTTATTGTTTGTCAACGAAAGATAATAAAATCACTGGTTCTCACAGATATTTAAAAATTCTAATTTTGGAAAGAACATCTGCAAAATTCATCAATTTTTTTGTTTCTTTTAGTTGAAAATTAATTAAAATCCTATATGTTAATCTTTGTTTTTTATTTGTACAAAATATTTCAAGGTTTGTTTTTACTTTTCGATTTTAGTCTACTACGGTTTTGTATTTTCCAAATTAGTCAATTTTTACGATAATTTGGTAAAAATTCCTCACAAGTTAACATTGCTGTTAAAGTAAAATACATAAAGGATTGTCAAATTGCATGTCAAATACCTCAGAAAGGCGTAATGACACTGAATATTCCATTTCGTGTTGACATATTAATTTTGCACCACAAATATTTACATTTTGTTTAGAGTACAATAATTATGATTTTTTGTACGAGTTCTCTTTGTTATGAAAGTGTTGCTGTTTTTAACCAACTAGACAGGTTTTCGTGTTTTTTCCGTTTTTATTAGTTTAATTCATAGAAAACTGTTAAGATAGTGCACGGCTTAATTTCGCGAAAAATAAGATTATTATTGGCTTATTTTTTCTTGAAGATAAGTTTCGAAACGGGCATTATAAACATTTACGAGTTAAATCTTGAATACACTTGCAATTAATTATGATTTTGCAAAAGTAAATTAATGTCTGAGTTTCAAAAACGACTGCAATAAAAATTATGATTATAGGCTTCCCTAGATTAAATTTATTGCCAAGATGTTGCAGTACATACCTTTCTATTATTAATAAATAGTTGCACAAACAGAAAAAATCTTTCAGGCGAAAATGTGCATTATCTGCAAAAGGGAGTTTGTTATAATTTATTTCCTGTTTTCTTAATTATTATTATTTTTGTTGGAAAAATTGTAATAATTCTACATCGTATTAATAAGGTCAGTGGATCAACAACTTTTATAAAACTAACCACAACTGACAATTTCGTAATTTATTTATCGCATGGTGGTCATCAGTCTATGAATTAAAGAGGACTGCAGATTTTATTCATTTACTGTACACAGACTTGTTCCAGATGTTTTAAACTGTTTGAAACTTCATGCTAATTAGAGTTTCTATTTCCCTATCCGTTCTTCTTTTTGAGTAAAAATTTCCGATTTTATTTTTTATGAAACATCTACTAAATAATTATTTTAACTGGCTAAATTTCACGGCATGAAAACGAAAGTCATGAAACAAATTTTTGATTGCCGAATTCAAATTCGAGTAATATTCACATGACGTGCCCCGAGTGCAAAAAATTGACTGATTACTTAGGTGTAAAAGCGTTTGCAAACGTCATAATTAAGTAATGACTGACTTCTGTTTACTTGATATCTTTGTAATTTGTATTGTCAGCATGACAAAGTCAAAATTGAAAAAAAGCAGTCTGCGTGAAAACGAAGTAAGAAAACAATTAGCCGCCACATTAATTATTTAGTGGATGACGGTCACCTCCGTGAAGTAGAATGAGATTTAAAATTTGAATGAATGTAGCCGTCAAGTAAACCAAAATTGTACGACTCGTAACCAGATATAGGTTCGAACTGTCAGCTCCAAATAATGGTTTTTGTAAACAGATGTCTTAATGCTGGAGTGATTTCGTGAAGATGTAGTAACATTCAAGTAACATAAGTGAAAGGGCTAAAGTTACACTTGATTTATTTTCTTGTTGATGATTTTACCGTTTACTTGCGAAGCGCATCCATGTCATGTCTAGATGTAAATTATCATCAAACTTTCTACTCTTAATAGGTTGATAGCGAGTAAAAAACCAAAAATATACATGAAGTTTCTAAATTCTAACCTCTAGGCCAGGAATACTTCAACGCTAAAGTTACAATATATTTTATACATTTAGTTAGTTTAAGACATGTTTCTTGTGAATGTACCAGATTTCGGATTTAAAACTAAAACTAGAGACAGCAATTTTTGCAGCTCGCTTCAAGTTTGGAAATTTACATTCTTGCAAATTCAACATTATTGTTAGTCCAACTTGTTCATTTAAACAACAACTTCCTGACACTTGGAACGGTTAATAAATTCGAGTAATTCTAGTCAACTGCGGTTGTTTTTTGAGCAGACACAAGTATTTTTGAACACACGGAAATAAAACATAACGTACCTACTATAAATACAAAATCTAAAACGAACGCCGAGACACGTTTTCGAAGGAACACACCGACGGTTATTTGTGATCGATTTTTTAAAAAACATTCGACGAATTCCGTTTTAAATTGACATTTATTACATCACAACTTTCATCATGTCGTAGTTGTGCGACCGCGTATTTTAGAACACGAGCCAAAGTAATTGAGTTAATATTTGTCTTAGTAGCAGTAATTTGGTTTTATGGTAAATAATAAAAAATGAGCGGATCAGTTATTACTATTTTATCGTGTTTTCACCGAACCAACAGCGTATTGTCTGTTGCTACAAATTTATGAACGCCTCTGTTTTGAGTTTTCCGCCAATTCTTACCGGGAAAGGGACAGTTCCTGTAGCACAGATATTGTTTTCGACAAATGATCAAGTTAGTCCAAGCTTGTAAAATAGTTGTCGAAGGAAACTCTGTAGCCATTATTTGGCACGATTTTACGTTTTTCTGATAACCTGATTACTACATCACCTGCAAGCCCAAAACTTCGCTCTTCAGTATAATTTTGTGATTTGCCTGTGTAAACATCAAAGAGCCCGGTTTTTGAATCCAAATCTAAATAATTGGTTTTCCCTTTATGTACTGTTTCGCAATCTACCATCGGGAGATCAGAGAAGAATAGAGTCAACTGTTGAATTAAAAAACCCGTAGTTTTACTTACTACTTTGCAATATTCAATGAGTTTTATTTCCAGCGTTTGACACACTTTTAATAGTGGAAAAAACTGATCTCAGCTCTGAATTAATTAATTGTATCTAATAGAAAGGTCGCGTTAAATACATTTGCACCTTTTTGATACAACTAATGTGTATACAAAATTGAAATTCTCTGGTGCTGATGAGGAGATGATGAAAATTCTCTCGCATGGTGTTTCCTAGGCGGTTGTTATTAGTTATAAATGGTCGGGAAAGTCCTGCGCCATCGGCGACCGGGCTAGGTAGTAGAAAAAACGGGAAAATCTTCGTATGAATGGGTGTGCGATGTTTCGCCAAATGATGCGTATTTTCCCGTATTTTACATCAGCTATCAGCGGAACTGGAATGCGTCATTGAATCAACAGAAAATTGTTGTTCCAAATAACGTTAACGCCGTAACAGTCGGTAGTCAGTCTCGTACTAACAGCTAAACATGTCACCTGCTTTTGCGCTGGCAGTTATCGAAGATTCTCCTTCACATCATCGTTCCGAAGGTAAATTGCATTATCTAATAATGGGGCAGAACAGTAAGTTCGCGCATCACGTTTGTGGTAGAATCGAAATCACACGACAGTACAATTCGAGGACACGTCACATAAAGAAAGAGGTATATACCGTGGTGAAACTAGCGCGCGCGTCAGTTCTCCGAAAGATTTCGTGGTGATCGTTCCGAACAAATTTTGAATGGATCTCGCCCGAACCGAAGTGAGAATGTTCGATAATTCCCAAATTGGCTGCAACAAATGCCGGATGAAGATTCAAACCGCCCGCCCCAGCCGTACTGCCAACTCGAAGCGCATGCGTCAGTCGTCTCCCTATCGGGTTCAGTAGCGCGGTGGATTTTGTCGAAAACGCCGGGGTTTTTGAGATACTAAAATGGATAAAAACGGCGCCGTCGATTTCTTGTTAAACCCGACCGTGCTCGTCGCGGCTTTTATCGGTGGCAGTGCGCTTTTGCTCGTCTACGTCCTGAGACTCTTCAAAATCGAGCACGATGCCGAGGAAAAAAATCAAAGTAAGTATGCGTCGAAGTTAGGTTATGATAGATGTTCGATTGTTTTGAAAAAACCAACCCCATGATTGTCAAAAGGGCGATTTCGCGAAAATCGTGCGTTTCGTAAGAGTGCGTTTTCGCTTTCGGAGACGTTATCTGCGTGAAAATACATTACGTGTGTGGAAACACGTGGTTTTGAGGTTATTTATAGACACGGGTTAAACCAATTTATTTTTGAATGTTTTAAAAATAATCAAGTATGCAGTAACACCTGTAATGGTGCAATAATTAAATAATTAGTCTAACAGGTCCGTTTTGTTGCAGGTGCACCGATTTCCTCGACCCATTCTGAAAGAAAGAAGGAGAGTTCGAGTGGAAAATCAAAAAAGAAATCGTCAGGAGATCACCGTTGGTCCAACCGCGGCGACAAGAAAGGTTTCTCATCCCCGTGGCTCTTGAAAACCCTCAAAAACCACACGGGTCAAGTCTTGAACATCGACTACTCCAGCAGTGGCAAATACTTGGCTTCCTGTGGAGAAGGTATGTAAAAATTTCAACTCAGCCTATTAGTCACGTTGATAAATTCAACTTGTGATTTGAAAGAACGCACATTATTGGCGGTATCGGCGTGAGGTATATGATGTATTATTTTGTGTGCAGAAGACCTCGATCCAGACCCTGACATTGATATGAACACCAGCGGTTCTGACTGCAATAAAGAAAATAGCAGACCCTCATCGACCGATCCGAGCCCCCGTACCAAAGGGCTGTCGCGGCGGCAACGTAAAAATCGCAGACGCGAAGACACATCCCCCGATAGGAAAAGAAAATTAAAAATCATGGACTCGTCAGGCGCCCGGAAAAAAATCGAAGCCGAGTCGCGGGAGCAGTGCCTCCAGCTGAAAATGTCGGAGGACGTTTTCGCCAGCCTGCTCTATAAATACCTCCTGTCGAACGAGGAGATGTTCTTTTACGGCTACCCAATGCCGCACAAGGAGTTCAGTAACTTCGCGGTTTTCTATAAGGTGCACAATTCGGCGTTTTCGAACCGCCCCCAGTTCGACGTGAACGCGCGCGAATTCGTCCCTCGCACGCGCGCCGCCTTACGCAATTTCGATTTGAACGATGGCGGGCAGAGTAGTTCTAGTGAGTCCAGTGAGGTGGAATCGGAGGAGAGCTCGAGCTCCGAACCGGACTTCGCCAGGTACAGAGACGTTACCCTGAAGAGTGAAATTGCCCAAGAGATGGTCCAGCAGACTGACATTAACCGGGAAAGTGCAGTAATAGGTCAAGGGATCGAGCGCACCTGTGCGCGGTGTGGTCGCGGCTTCTTCGTCACCAGCAGCGAGTATCTGACCCAAGAACGTTGCGTCTACCACTGGGGCAAAAAAATCACCGTCTACACCGCCTACACCAAGAACGGAATAGACCGTTTGATACGGTACTCGTGCTGCCAAGGCAAGCCGAACTCGGCGGGCTGCACCACGTCCAAGCTGCACGTCTGGAGCGGCACGACGAGCGGCATGAACGGGCCCTACGAGGGTTTCGTGAGGACGAAATTCAAGAAGTCGCCGTTCCGCAGCGGCGCCAACGGAGTTTACGCGTTGGACTGCGAGATGTGCTACACGGTGGCCGGCATGGAGGTGACCAAAGTGACGGTCGTGGGGATGGACGGCAGGTTGGTGTACGACGCCTACGTGAGGCCCGCCTTCGAAGTGGTCGACTACAACACGAGGTTTTCGGGCATCACCGCCAAGCACTTGAACGAGGCCGCGAAGCCCCTGAAGCAGGTGCAGAGCGAACTGAGGCGGTTCATTTTCGCCAACACGATTCTGATCGGGCACGGCCTCGAGAACGATCTGATAGCCCTGAAGATGATGCACCCCACCGTCGTCGACACGGCGTCGATTTTCCCGCACTGCAACGGCTTTCCGTTCAGGCGGTCGTTGAAGTCGTTGGTTTTCTCGCTCTTGCAGCGCGACGTGCAATGCAACCCGAACGGGCACGACAGCTACGAGGACGCTTATGCTTGCATAGAGCTGATGCTGCGTAAGGTCCAAACCGAGTTCCTGATGTGATATCACCCAGTTTCAAACTCATCCGCACCGTGCTTTATTTATTTACGCGTTCCATCAATCACCTCCATTTTTGGAATTTTAACGATGTGATATCATATACTTAAGTGTTCCTTTTTGACCTGTGTAAAAGTGATATTAGATATGAATCTCATTTTAATTGTATATTTTGATATTATTCGTGATATTCTTAGGCACAGGACGGAATTGTAAATTTTGTAATTACCTGTGTTTACTAATGAGTGAAAATTATTTACATAACTTATGTAAGGTTCATGTTGTGTAAACACGTTTTGTATGTATGTATTTTTTCGATTACTTAACTTGAATAAGTACGTAAATGACCTAGTTTATAGTTTTATTTCCGAAAATTAAGTTTTAAGTTCGTTTTTTGTGGATGATTTTATTGCTCTTGATCCTGTTGTATTTTTTAAGTGAAAATGATTGTTATGTTGATATGTTCAAAACACACAAGTGCTGATAGTTTTAAGAGAAATAATATCACTGGAAAGTTCCTAGTACTCCTACAAAAAATGTTTTCATACTTTTGTACATATGTAACTTACTCTTTCAAATTCAGCCAGTTTGCCAGACTTTGTTTCTTTAAATAGTATTATTTTAGCTGTAAGTGATTTATTTGTGTTCATTTACAAATAAGAAAATTGTTTGTTATTATTTTCCTTTGTTAAAAATGAAAAAATAATAAAATAGGCAAAAAGGCTGTGTTATGAGATGATACCGAACGGTGTCAATTATTTTTAATAAAAGTTTTTTAATTAAGTCATGCATTTTCAATCCTAACCAACGACCCCAATTAAAAATTCTGACGATTTTCCAAGTGAAAGTGAGAGAAATTCGTTAATTATGTCTCGAATAAACACACGAAGAAACTTTCTTTTGACTCGCACCGATAAGAGCTCGAAAAAAGTTACGTGTATCCAGTAATTGAAGAAAATAATTCGCCCAAAAAGCGCCATTTGCTGCTTTCATCTGTGCCGTATTTCGAGTTTCGCACCAGTATACGAAATGACATGTGATAACTAAAAGTTAACACATAACAGTGAAAGTGGAGAAAGTCTCGCTTAAATATGTGCACATGTATTTATAGATTGTTGTTTTAAAATTGGCCTATATGGGATATAAAATCGGCAATGCAATCTTTTTTTAGTGTACGTAATTAATTTCTCTGCACTTTCTTTGGCTGAGAACGTTCTAATTATTTCTGTTCTGATAAGAAAGCTGTCCTCCGCTCTTTATTATCTTGTTGTATATCTGCATTTGTGTATTTTTCGTTTTTTTTTTTAGAAAGTTATGTTCGTTTAATATTTCAAGTAAAACGGTAGCGAAAATAAAGAAGTGTGGGTAGCCGCTGTTATTGTTGCAACTGCAAAAATAGCCTAGTCAACATTTTTGTCATTTTTATTTATAAGTTTGAGTATCTTATTTTTGTGATAAGAAGAAAATATAATTCTGTGAAGTACAGTCAGGCTTTTTGTGATAAATTGTTGATAAAAAAAACCATTTAATATTTTTAAGAAAATGTTTCATTGCGATTTGATCATTATTAGAAATCCATGGAACTGCTATTTTGTAGATTTCGAAGTATGAATCACGAAACTTTTTTGTGATTTAATTTTTGTTTAAAAAAAAGTCTTGATTGTAGGAATTTGTTTAATATTACTGAACTTTTTTTTGGCTCTCGCCCAATTTGTAATAAAACAACAAGAGACAAATAATCGTGCCAAAATGGATTAAATGTGTTTCTAAAAAAAAGTGATGTGGCCGTGAACTCGATTGACCCAAGTTCCTGAATTATTCACAGGTGTTTCAAATTAATAAATAATTTGTTGACTGTTGCTGCCTCGCTTAATTTTTTGAATTTCTTTAATAATAACGATGATGTTTAAAACTTCATCATTTTCTGAGCGATTATTTAGCTAAAAATTTTAAAAATTTTTAGCGGTGATCTCCAATTTGTGGATATTGCATGGCAAGATTAAAATTTACGGAAAGGATATTTTCAGATTTTTTCATATTTATTAAAACTTGTAGTGTTGTAGTGAATGTTATGTTTAGTGACAAAATAAATTTAGTTCTTATTGCAGTGGTGTAGTTACAGAGTGGCAAGTACATCAGACACAATGGTAATAATAAACAAAACAAAAACCATTAAAAAAAAAACATCCAAAAAAAA
>QDEB01128174.1:0-10356 GCA_004193795.1 Asbolus verrucosus | reverse complement strand
TATTTAGAAAAGTTGTACCAGATGAGTTAGTTCTATTACCAGTTCAAATTATGACACGAATTAATTAATTAATAATTAATTCATTAATAGTTACACCCACTATTAAACAAGTACGTGTAAATTCGCCAAATACATTTAATTATAAATGTTTACCCTTTTTTTATTAACTAATTTTATAGAAACGAAGACTTGCACTGTTCACACCGGTAAGCCATGAAATATGCAAAGGACACGTTAGGTTGGCAGTTCGATTTTAAGCTGAACCATGGTTGACATGCGCGGTATGAATTGTCACTTCTAACAAAGTAACTTCATTTTTAACGAACGTTAGGTATACCTCCTGTCACCGGATTGGCTGTGTGGAGGGTTGTCAATTAATGACATTATGTAAAAGTTTTTATGGCTTTCTCTCTGTCGAGGTGTTGGAACACGTTTGAATAAATACATCTGACTTGAACGATCGCAGCTCTAGATGGACGACCACAATAGGGGTTTCTTCGATTTTCATAAACGACTGGTGATTTTATTTTTCTCATGTCAATTGGTAACAGTCGGACCGGAAATTGCCGAACGTCCGAATGACAGCGCCGAATATTGCCGATAACTAATCAATGAAGGTGTGTGACTAAACATTCAGATTTTGGGCAAGATCAGTATTTAAGTAAACTCGAATCTCGGTAAATTTAGAATAAACTCTTCAAAAAATGATCATTAACGATCTTGTTATGTTTTAAATTGAAAATCGGCTTGATCAGAAACATCGAAGATGTCCTTACCGAGTGCAACTCTAGGATTGTCCAAGCTAAAAAAAAAACATTTCAGAGTGAAACATCAAAAAGTGAAACTGTTCAGGGCTAATGAGCCCTTCTTGTCTGTTTTCATGTGGGGAATTAACCACACAGTATGTGTTTTTTGTTTTAAAATTCTGATTCTGTATAATTCTGTTCTAGATTAATGAACTTATGCACGTTACTATTCCGGTCATGTTATTTCCGGATGACTTCAGAGCTTATTCGAAGATTAAAATTGACAACCACCTTTTCAATAAGTGAGTTTTTATTGGAGTGGTGCGCTTGAAAAGAAAATAATGTTGGTTGTTGTAGAGAGAATATGTCGTCACATTTCAAAGTGAAAGAATATTGTCCATTGGTATTCAGGAATATTCGAGAGAGATTTGGAATCGATGACCTGGACTATAAGGAATCTTTAACTAGGTACGTCCAAGTTTCAATAAAAATGTTGATAATAAGGCACATTTGATTTAGGTCACAACCTTTACCTGATGATTCATGTGGAAAAAGCGGGGCTAAATTTTATCAGAGTTCTGATAAGTTGTTCATTATTAAAACTTTAACTTCAGAAGAAGTGGAACGGATGCATTCATTCCTTAAACATTATCACCCGGTATTAATAATCTTCAGTTTCAATTTCCATCAGAAAATATACGTTCTTTTGCAGTATATCGTTGAAAGACACGGCAAAACGTTGTTGCCGCAATATTTAGGAATGTACCGTTTAACTGTCGATAACGTCGAACATTATATTGTTGTTACAAGAAACGTTTTTTCTAATCATTTGAATATACATCGAAAATTTGATCTGAAAGGTTCTACTGTTGATCGAGAAGCCTCAGAAAAAGAACGCGAAAAAGACCTACCAACTCTCAAAGATAACGATTTCGTTAATGAACAAATGAAAGTTTATATTGGAGAAGAGGCGAAGCAAAAGCTGATGGACACTTTGACGGCTGATGTAGAGTTTTTAACTAAGCTACATCTCATGGATTACAGCCTTTTACTGGGTGAGCCGATTTATTTTTTATCGGACGTCAAATTAACGTCCCTGATTGCAGGCATTCATGAAGTGGAGCGAGGCGAACAGGAAATGGCGAGAGAACGAGAGTTAGAGACTGAAAACGCGGGTCAAGATTCAGAAGAGAGCGAATCAGGTTCGGGGTTGGAGAGCAGAAATTTTGGATTCAACACTCCGCCGGATTCACCAAACGCTCTTGCTCAGTTTATGAGAGAACAAAGTTTACAATATGACGGTATTGTGGGGGGGGGGATGCGGAGAACTTGACCAACTGTTTGTTTGTAGGGGGGATCATCCCAGAGTTGGATATTTATGCCATTCCAAGCTGCGATTCAGCTCCAGTCAAAGAAATTTACTTTGTTGCCATTATCGATGTGCTTACGCATTACGGCGTGAAAAAGCAGGCAGCCAAAGCTGCTAAAACTGTTAAATATGGTTCGAATGTCGATGGAATCAGTACATGTGATCCTGATCAGTATGCCAGGCGGTTTATTGACTTTATGTGCAAAGCCATCGAGTAGATCATGCGTGGAGAATGTATAATGCAGGTGCCTCGTAATTAACACGTTGCAACATTGATTTTGTGTGTTGATTCTGAGATTCCTGTACATATTTGCAAAAATCGTTAGAACTTACATGGCAGGTAGTGTATATTTCCTGTGAAAATCGTCCCCCCTCCTGAGGAAAACTATATGAGTTAAATGATTATCGCTTTCTTTATGTTTCATTGTAATAATGTAATGATTGTAAATATACTTATATATTTTTTAAATATGTACATAAATAACGTGATTTTCTTTTTTAAGTGGTTTCCGTCTGAATAGTCGGTTTTATTGCAGTGAAAATTTGTTTTTTAGTGGTACATCTCTCGATAATAATTAAATACAATTTCGAACTAAACTGTGTACCTAATGATGGATGTAAGAGTTGATGTTTCGTTATCCCAAAATGATGGGTTGATAACAGTATTATGAAGTTTTCGATTTTTTAACAAACATTTTTAAAAAATCGATACACAATTATTTGAAAACGAATCCATTGCAGAAAATTAAAATTGGGCTTGACTGATTAGATTTCGCCGATCTTTGTATCTACTTTAAGGCTTCAGAGATATATTTCCCTTCAAAGTCGAGCACTGTTATTAGAATTGACGTACTTTTTATTGTAGTTTTGATTTAGGACAATAATTACTTACAGTTTTGTCTCAAAGAGAAATGTAATCATGAAATACAGTTTTTACACTTTTTATATAAGATTTTTACTCTTTTTAAAATTTTAATACAATAATATTATGTCTTTGCAGCACTTGTATACGAATTGTTGCGATTAGTTTTGCCAAATAAGCTTTAAAATTGTCTGTACTCGTTACTTTGTATTTATATTTTACATTATCTAGTCTACGTTATTAATTTGATTCGTACCTACCATGGTAAATAATTTGTAATTTTCACTGTCAGCAGTTGTCAAAAGTATTTTGTCTTTACATGTATCAGCTGTTTTTTAAAATAAATTAATAATGCTGTTCACATATGCTTTTTTATTTAAAAGACAAACAGCCGTTGAGTTGCTCTGCGACTCCAAAATACTGATCATTTACGAATAAACGTTGCCCGCTCCATAAAATAGTGGCATGATATTAGATTTGATGTTCCACTTCTGAGGGACGTGTTTACATTTAAATTGTTTCTGTTTGAATTTTTCTTGCGCATACTTATGCCGTTATGATAAAGCAAAGTACGGACAATTTACCGAATTTTGAAAAGCTTCATCGACAACTATCGAAAGCACGCCACTGCCTAAACTATCCACTATGACGTTCAAAAGACACCTTTTTTTGTGGTAATAAAAATTTGAAAATTACTGTTACGATCGCCTTTTATTAATTCAGACGAACAAAAACACCATTTTCCAAACAAAAAAACCGAATTTAGCATGATAATTATTTGTTAATTAATTAACACTCCACTCCGTCCTCTACACAAAGTGCAAATCGATGCGTGACTTGAAATGACTTAATTTGTGTAAAAGTAATTGGAAAATAAAATATTCAGTATGTTTAATGAACTTATTGGATTAAGTTTGCGAGCCTTGTTTGAACAGTATAAAATTAGTTTATCGCGTAAAACCAGTTTCAAGTCCGTGTGATCGAGATAAACTGTACAACCCAACTCATACGGTTAGAATTGCTTGTAGAATCGTAAAGGGATGTTCGAGTGCAGTGATTTTTATTACTCGGTTGCCGACACTGACAACACTGACTTTCCCGATTGATCTGTTTGATTTGTCAATTATGTCACCTTCATCACTTTTTTAGGTTAAGTCATGAAATTTTCAAAAGTCTCGTTTTAACATGGCAAAATACATCGCACAAATAATTATAGCGGGTACCCAAGTGATAGGAAAAGCTTTCGCCAGGGCGCTAAAACAGGAATACGAAGCTTCTCAACAAGCGGCTCAGAGGTTAGGAAATGCCAAAACGCGAACGGAACGACTCGCCAATCAGAAACTTGGGTTATCACTTGAAGAAGCGAAACAAATACTGAACATAACCAATTTAAATAAAGACGATGTCAATCGTAAGTACGAAGCACTGTTCAAAGCCAATGAAAAATCCAACGGAGGATCCTTCTATCTGCAATCCAAAGTTGTGAGAGCCAAAGAACGCATAGATTTGGAATTGACCAATGAAAAGAAAAGAAGTTTGGAAGAGAGTGAGAAAAATCCCGATAAAACGTAACAAGAGTAGTATTTAGTTGTAAAGTGTTTAGTTAATAAAAAATTACAAACATTCAAATTAGTCCTAATTAGGCCATCTTTTGTTTATTTACAAAAATAACCTAAATTCTCATATATTCACTGTTTTATTATTGAACTGGCTTCTTGTACTATGGGAAGTTTATGAGTTCCATCACAAAATGGTCGATTGTGAGTTTGTTTACAATTGCAAAGCCAATATTCTTTGTTTTCATCAACTTTAAATGCCACAGGCCTATATCAAATACAGATTGTGAAATAATTAATTGCCGAAATACATAACTTACTTTTGTTTTATTTTTAGTTGTTGGTTTTTATGTGTTCCATCACAAAAAGGTTGATTGTGGCTGTGCCCACACAAACACCATGAATATCGTTTACCTGGAATTTTTTTTTTTTTTTTGTTTAATTGTCCAAACATTTTTTTCCTTTACTCACCAGCTGCAAGGGAAATTCTAAACGGTTTTTTGTCATAAACCACCCCATTCTCTGGTTGCTTATGAGCAGAAATAGTGTTTTGTAGAGTATTGGTAGGTATTTTATTCGACTGGGAACGAAACGAAACCTAAAATCGATTTTCCTTTTACGTTGTCGAAATATAACCTCAAAAACAAACGTACCTTAGCGACATTATATTTACTAAAACTCCACCTTAATATCGAACTTGTTTTATTTATAACTCTATTAATCATTGTTTTTTATATTTCTGTATATAATTATTATCTTCAATTTTATGTGGCAATACAGGTTATGACTGAATTACCTACGTTCCCTTCGTCAGAATTACGTTTGTTGGAAGTTACGTTTTCATTTTAGAAACTGACAGCTCGTATTGCGCATATCAACGTTGGTTGTGGACCATCTGAATTTTTGGAAGGAATAATTCATAAATTATATTTTTAAAAAGCGATAAATGCGTTAAATTTGTGTTGATACCATTGTTGACATCATTAAAATATTTATTAGACAAATTTTTTAAACAATATGTGCTTTCTTGATGAAAATTGCAAATAATGCTGACTGTAATATTATTACGAATGTTTCAAAGTCACGGAGTTTTCACGGGCGAATAGTGTACACATTTAAGCCTTGTTTCAAGAGAATAAAATCAGTTTATCGCGTAAAACCGACTGCGAGCTCGTTTAATTTCTACAACCAGCTCAACTTGATTCACATAGCTAAAATTGTTGACTGGACTGAAAGGAGATTTGCATAAAAATTATTTAAAAAAAAAGTATACTTTGTTGTGACCATGCAACCAACAATATAGTCGATAGATGATTGTTGATTTACGTCTGAAAAATGACAACCAAGTCGATCTTGCAAATTTTTGATCAGTACCAACGAGCCCGCCTGAATTTCGTCAAATCCGTCGCCGAGCTGGCATTAAGACCCGCCAATATCCCAATTTTAGACGAAGCCAATGTTCTAGGTAAACAGAACAAAGAACGCTTAAAACCGATGTCAGAGATGATGAAATTTGTCATCTTCCAGAGCTACTGAAGCCCCTTTTATGCGATATTTGCACGCAAATTCAACACTGCGCCACCATAGCCCTCGGTCGAATAATACAATGCGACTTCAACGTCGCAAAGAAATTCACGGAAGCAGAATTGTTACCAATTTTGCTCAACAACCTACCGAAAGAAAACGTTAATTTGACACGTACGTAATTTTATAAAATTTTACGATTTTCTTTTCGCAGAAGTTCCAAAGAAATTCCATTTTGTTCGTTTTGCGTTCGATATGCAAGCACAGCTCAGAGCTGGCCAATTTCGTCGTGGCATCAGGTGCAATGTCGGCGATTATCAACAGTTTGGAAGATTTTGAACCTTCGGTACGCAATTTTGTTAATCGTTCAATCGACTGACATCATTTTGCCAGGTTCAAGAATCCGCAGCTTGGGTTGTCGGTTACATAGCCCGCCATAATCAAAACCTTGCACAAAAATGCGTCGAGGCTGGTTGTATCCCGCTATTAATAATGTGTATTCAAGGACCGCATCTGTCCCTGAAACAGATCGCAGCTAGCGCACTCTGTGACATAGCTAAACATAACATGGAACTGGCTCAAAATATTGTCGACGCGGGAGCCATTCCGTATTTGGCGAAGAACCTCAGCAACATCGATGACAAACTGAAAAGACAAGTATTAGCTGCTCTCAGTAATTATAACGTGATAAAACCACTCCATGACTTAAGCACGTTAATTCTAGGCGCTTGCGCCAAACATTCGTCTGAATTGGCCGAGGTTGTCGTAGAAGCTGAAGTGTTCCCTTCGGTTTTCATGCACATGGCCCATGCTTGTCCTCATGTACGTAAAAATGCCGCCGCTTTAACCAGAGACGTAGTCAAACACACTTTGGAACTTACCCAACTGGTCGTCAACACGGGAGGTATCGGCGCCCTTATGGAAGTCCTCAACGAGGATGCGGGAGAAGCCCGCATTCCCTGTATCACCGCTCTGGGCTATATCGCTGGACATTCGGACCAACTGGCCATGTCGATTTTGGGCTGCAAAGCTATTTTAGCGCTGGGAGTTATCTTGAACGAATGCAAAGACGAAAACATATTGGCTGTGACCGCCTGGACGTTGGGGCAGATTGGGAAACACAGCCCCGAGCATGCCAAAGCAATCGCATCTGCCAATATGTTTCCTAAATTGGTGCAACTTTATTCGAGCGAGAATTCTTCCGAAGATCTCAAGTTCAAGTGCAAGCTCGCTTTGAAGTTTTGCTTGCAGAAATGTTTGTTGATTTCGGCCTTGGAACCGCTTCTTTACGACGCGCCCCCGGACATATTAAAGTATGTTCTTGGACAGTACAGCAAGGTGGGTTTGTTATTTTCTACTTTTACCGCGCCCGGCGCCTCCACCAATTGCTGTTGTTAACACTGGCAAAGNNGAAGTTAACTTGTGTTACTTGTAATTTGTTCAGTTTTATATCTTCATTTGTTTTTGAAATGTAGGAGTAACTTGATTTTTTTAAATGCTATTATGAATCAAATTGTGCATTTTTGAAACGGGTATTTTTTTCTGAATTCATTAATGTGGCACATGCATATCTTATTTGGAATTTAAATGCTGCCAACACAAATTTCAAGGAGTTCCGACAAACCGTTTTCAGAATATTTGGCTGTATCCGTACTTTTCAGCTAAACAGATTTTAAGCAATAACGACATATGTCGATTATAATTTTTTTGATTTTGTAACATCAATAATGTATAAAAGAATATAAAATTTTGTCATATTTTATATCGAAACACCCGAAATTTAAAATGTAACAATCTTAGCAAATATAACTTTATAACTTTTTCGATAAATGAAACGTAATTCATGGATACCATGGATACGCATGGATACCAAAATCGCAAGACAATGTATAAATATAAATAGCAATGTAAAAATGCTGGTCCTCTGAAGCCCGTAATAACGATGCGAAATTATTGACAAACAGTTTTACAAAAAATATCTCAGTCATTTTTCAACGTTAAGTTAATGAAAAATACTCTCATTTTATAAATTAATTTTATTTATAGAAAAAATTTTCAGCAACATTATCTCATTGGTGTGTCTGACACGATATCATAGCAAGGTGTAAATAGGACTTTTGGCAGTATAAAATGTAACACATAACTACCACAAGAAACCTTCTTTTGAGGAATAAGCGGATGAAATATCATCCACGTTCGTATAAATATATAATAATACATATCAAATTTTACAGTGGTGATTGGTGACCGAATGAAAATTTTCAATTCAAGGCATAAATACGAATACATAAATCATAACTGCTACAAACACACAGTACTAAAATTCTAAGAACAAGCTACATGTTCTAGTAGTAATGATGATAATAACAGTCATAAAATAATTGATACTTAATTATCTGTAAAAGTCGACCATGCAAATTTTCACAGACTCCAATCCGACCGACATCCACGGTGACTAATTATCGAAGGCACTATTTTCTTTTTTAACAAAACATTGACCAACCGGAGTTTGTTGTTGGGTGTTTAATGGTTAGAATAATCAGGAGGTGAGATAAGAGACGTAAAATTTGCTAGGACGGCTTAAGCACTTCTATGTAAGTAGACGATTTGTAACAATGCAGGCTAATCCGGACGTTGATCACGATGGCTATTCTGACTCGCCGTCTTGTTTTATCACATTATAGTTCGACTTTTTCGTTTTCAACATCCTCAAAAAGGAACCAAGAGCGAAGATGGATCTCCTGTGTCTCTGAAAAATCTCAGAATAAAGAGTTTCCCGCAACATTTTCCTATCAATGTCTCTCGTTTTGGCATGTTGAGGTATCGGGGGTACCTTACAGTCCATTTTTTTGACGACACCCTGTAGATTTATCACAGTAGATTATTGGAAAAAAATGCGACTTTTTGCAAGCTGTTTAATAGTAAGGCGTATTTCGTCACTTGATTCTTCCTTACGAATCACTAGACAACAACAGCGGTGGCGATAACACGGTGCGAGTGCTTTTTTAGAATGTGATCACGTGCGATAAACGAACATGCTTTCTTCCTAATCCTAATGTTTTAAGTGATCGACGACATCTTGTTGTTCTTCACCACTTCGTGGAGGAGCTCGAAGTGGGCGCCGAAGAACTCGTGATAAATCTGTTCGATGGCGGTCGTGTTTATTGCGGGACGTTTCCGGCCATGGCGGACTTCCGTGCCGCCCGTCAGACCGATTAGAAGCCTTTCAAGGTCCTCCGTTCGTACGGTTTCCCGAATTTTCCTCACCTGGCGACTGAGAACGTCGTCACCGAGCGGAATGCACTCTTTCAGTTTGATCGTGGCCTGCTTGTCGGTTTTGGCCGCGTCCTCTTCTCGGCTTTCGTTCACGGATGGTGTGCTGACGATTTCAATCCTTCTGTTCGTGGCGACGCGTCGATGCGGCTGAGCGACAACCTTGATCCTCTCACCTGTCACCGACAAGGTGTTGCTGTTTATGTACAACTTCTCGGGAGGACCTGCTGAGGATGACGACTTTGTTCTCATCGTTCGGTTAAGGCGGCGCGGCAAACATGTTTGTCTCACGATTGTTTGGTTTATTCTGGTTGGGGATGTTGCACCGACGGAGGATTCTGACAATCCTCGGGCGGTATAAACGCGCCTCCAAGATCAATATTGTAAATGCGTCGCTTCAGTCTTTCTCGCTCTTTCGCCCTCTCTCCCTAGCCCCGATCTCCATTATTAATTGTGCCGATACAGATATTACCTGCATCCATTTTATTTAGATGTTTAGATTCGGTTGGCGTCATATGTGCTATTCGCTTTCGTCATGAGTAAAAAAATTAAATCTAGAAAACCATGTTCAGCAATGTACATGCAGCTTTGTCGATGTGATTTGGGCTGACGGACTTGAGGTTGTGTTTTTACACACTAACAATAAAAACTACATCAATTATAACTCAGTAATCTCTGTTACTCTATCGTTTTGAACTGTAATTATCTATTTTATCTCATAGATAAAAAACCGGTTAATTTTACGGTAAATCTTGAGCAATTCAGTTTTCAGTTTATCGACGGAAACGTTACACATACTCATTTGCTTATATCTGCTGCAAAACATAGGAAATAAAGTTAAATTTTTGAAAAAATACAACGAAACTACTGAATTGTTTCATATTGTTGAATATCTCGCAAGGCACATTGTAATACTTTTTATGCAAATGGTTCAACAATTATTATTCATTGTCATTGTCACATCCCAACGTGTGACGTGATCAATTTTGTCGACGTTTTGTCGAACCTTTCCTACAACGACGTTCT
>QDEB01128127.1:6369-29259 GCA_004193795.1 Asbolus verrucosus | reverse complement strand
TCTATTGCTTCCCAAAGCTCATTTCTATGTCCCTTACACGCATTTTCTTTACTAATTGTGCTTACACATTTTCAATCGGATTAAAATCCGAGTTTTTTGAGGACTTTTGAGGACTCACAATTCTGCACTAGGCAGTCATATGTTGGAAAATGAAGCTGTTGTTTGGAAATCTTTGTGTTACTGAAGGTAACATCATATTTTCGTGAATCTATTAATCTTCTTCAGCACTAATCCAATCCCATACCTTGACCGAAAACCCTCCACTTTTTCTTAATGGATAAATATATCTTTCCTCAAACATATCCTGCCAGGAAAGTCTGTCTGCTCGCGAGCTTCTACAACTGTAGCAAAAGGAGCTTGTCTAATATAATTAACTAAATTCTCATCTTCGGCGTCTGTAGAGACCTCCTAAATATTTTAGATACAGAAGTGTTCTGATACCAAGTTATATTTTATTTTCAATTTCCATTACAACGAATTTGATTATATAATTATGTATGTGAAAGCCGCACTCGTCGTGTAGTGTTGGTTGACATTTTGTAAGATAAGCTTCTTCTCTAAAACTCTGAAGAGATAAGACATGCGTCTTATGAAACGTCGGCTGACGCTACACCATGGTCGCAGTATAACTCGAAAATCTTCAGTCATATGGACAACGGCCGTGAAAAACTACATTCCATTATAATTCGTTAAATTTTCAACAATTTCATATTGGATACAAAATTTCGCCAAGAAATTTCAACAAAAATAAAGCAAAATATCGCAGCATTAAGAAATATCTAACGAATTAACACACATCATTTAAACCTAAAACCCAAAAAAATAAAATTACGAAGGCCAACTATTATCAATATAAAATTTCAAAGACGAATTTTGGACAAACTGTAAACTAAAATATTTCGGTATTAACATAATGCATATACAAAGTTTCATCCTTGCTGAGTAAATAAGTCTAAAACACTGATAGACCAACAACGAACACATTTATAGCATATACAGTTTTACTATCTCTAAAAACCCTATGATTTTAGATGCACTATTCAACTTACAGAACCAAGGATATTTCAGTAATTTCGGAAAATATAATTCATTTTAATGGACAGTATGATCCATTATAATGGAAATTAAAATCCATAATACTGAAAAATAATCTGGAAAATAATACATTATAATGTGAAAAATAAAATATAAAGTAACACCAACACGCCTCCATTGGTATTCATGTATTGGTATTCACTCCATAAAATTCCTTAAATCAAAATTTTCCTCATGTGCAGTTCAATGAAGATTTTAGGTTATAAAAATCATAAACTCCAGCTGTTTTGTAAAAAAAAAAATCGATTTCTTAGGCTTGCACAGTAAGGAATATTAGGTCAGATATTTATTTTTAACTAGATAACAGATATCGGCATACACAATAGTGGAATCAGGGACGAGATAACAAATAATCTGCTCTCAAATCTCACCAGTTACACATAAAAATAAGGAAATTTGATTAATGTCAAATTTTTTGTAATAATTACAACTTCACATAAAAATTAATTTAAAAGGCAAAAAATGCCGAGCCTTCTTGGTAATGATTTGTTTTGTTTTTCGTAGCAGAGATGAAGCACATGTTGGAAAGATGGCCAGAAAACAGACAGGGATTGATATTGAGAGGATGAGATTTAAAAAAAACTGAAATAACCAAAAATAAAATTAGAACATGAACAATTTATTGTAATTCAAAAATATTTTAAACAATTCTTAATTTACGACTAGTTTGTTTTTAAAATTAAAAAATCCAACGTTACCTTAAAATAAATGTCTGATGTGTTTGTCTATTATGAAAGTGTTTAGAAAAAAAAAATATTTCAGACGAAGGAAAAAAAAATCACGGCGATTTTAAGAAAATCGCTTTTTAGATCAAATCAAGAAAAAAGGTAAATTTGATTTCGTCATAATCCGCCATATTTTTTTTGTAATGTAGAATCAAGATTTTGTTTTAAATTATGTAAGTATCTGATGAATGTTTAGTATCTTGCAAAAAATGAAATGTATATAAATGGATGTTATATGTAATCTAATATAATAATGTAAATGTGGGTAAATTACATATCTATCTCAAGGTAGTTGAACTCCTTAAGTAAGTTAATTTTTCGGAGCATATCAATTACAGATCCTATTCACCATCTGTCTGTTTATTAGAGATCATTACAAAACGGTAAATTAAAATTTAAGTGTATTTTATATTTATTAGTTTTCTCAATAATGGGTCTTGTTAAAATATTATTTTTAAGTTATGGATATACATAAATTATTTAGTGGTTATGCATGTACTATATTAGTTTATCCCTAGTATTGCTCATACGATTTTTGTTTTTGTTCTTCAACATATTTAATTTTTTTTTGCATAAATATAGTTATATCTAAATGAATCTAACGATATTATATTTGTTAAAACATAAAGTGTCATAAGTAATGGTATTGAATACATTTTTTAGAATAGTACGATCTAATAAGAACTAAAGTTATGGTAAATGGTTCATTGTGATGAGTTTATGGAACTTTATTCATATTTCCATTTTCTAAACCATTTACGGATATTTGTAAATCGCGTCTTACCGTCAGTTCAACTTTCTTAGACTTACCGTTGCATTTACTTCATAAGACGCACAAAATGCGCAATATTGAAATGTAAATTATTTTCTTGAAATGAAAAAGGTTTTTAAAGATCGTTTTTCTATGGATGTTGACAGTCTGACGGGTTTATTGCTACTCTTGCAGCATCAATAACATCAACATTACTATTTGAAGTAAATAATAGTCAAATAGATCCACAAATAACAATAACAGAACAAAGAAATGGAGAAGGAAATGGTAATCTTATCCTTTCCATATCCATTTCTACAACGATATAATCTTATATCGCGTTTTAGAACCAATTACTTAAGCGAATGTAACAGTTTTTAGAGTTTTTGGTTTTGCTCAGTCACTTTTTATGATTAACGGCAACTACTCAAATATATTAATTTTTATATCAATCAACATATGAGATTTTCTTATCGCGCTAATCTCATGACAAATTAGGAAAGTCAAAAATCGTGATTCAATATTGTTTAAAAAAAAAACATTTCTCTCTACTTATGTTCCTAAGCTCTCGTTGTTTATTACAGAGTTGTAAAAATACAACTAAATCTGTCCAGCTGGGTTGGTTAATTTAAATCTTTCTAGGTTATATTTGTCAAATATTTGTTTGGATTTAAGATTATAAAAAAGAATTAATAATGATTTATGGCGGTGAAACACTGGGATAATGTAAAAGAAATGGTAAACTTTTAGGTTTTCATTGCGATTTTTGACTGTTAATTGAGCTATGAAACTGTCTAATTGTAAAATTTGACTATTGTTTTAAATTGCATATAAACATTTTGATACTAGGTATTTATCAACTTTTATGGCTGTTCAATAATAACAATGCACTGTTCTAGTTCTTACAGGCTTATTCAAGGAAAGATTAAAGTAAAAGTTCAATATTTCAGACTCTTTTTAAATGATTGTTCAAGTCATAGCATTTACGGAACAGATGAGGTACATCCTCAAACACAAAAATAAATTGTGCAAAAGATAGATGGTGTGCTTGAAGCCGCCAAAGAAATAAAACTAGGAAACATGGTGGATGAAAGCGCACTTTCAACAGATTAATTTTATTATTTATTATAACTAACATGTCTAAACATCTGGCAACTACATACAAAAACCACATAATAACACAAGGAAAACGTATCTTATTAACGGGAATTTAAATAAGTCGCTCCTCCTACTCCACAGACGAAAATTCCGTCAAAGTCGAACTTCAAGGGGCGCCGCGGCCCCCATTCATCACGGTCCGACATATGCGGATCTTTATACTATCCTTCTTTCACGAGACCGTGTCAAATAGCAGGTTTAATTATTTTAGTACCTTTCCTCTCGAAATATAGTGTCCTGCAGTAACTATGTATCGAAATATTCAAAATAAAGGGTAAAACGGCCAATAATTTGTTTAGTTTGACGAGACGTGTAGGTACCTAATTAAAGCCAATGGAGTGGTAAAAAGAACAAACTGTGGCCGTCTCAGTTAAAAGTATCAGTTTCACATGTGGGCTAATTATTTGTGTCGGCTTCGCCTTTGGTAAACCGAACTTGAAGAAACTTCGCTTCCCCAGTACCATAATCCTTTAGTAAAAATTAAATTAATTCGATAGATTCAGGTTAACTAATGTCCCAGAAATTAAAAGTGTAACCTCATCGAGTCTCATTATCTCGTGTTAAAAATCAACACTCAAGACTCCGCGCTCAATAACTCATAAAATGTAAGAAGAGTGCCGATCATGACAGTAATAATTGTTATTATGAAGTCGTTATTACAAAGCATGCAAACGAGGTCTTCTCTGATCCATTGATACTATTCAAAGAAGCCGCCGGCATTTTTAAATTTTGTCACAGGAAACTTAGCAGGCTGTACATCAAACAAATGACATACGACTAGGTTACGCCTACTTGTGCATCAAGGAAATTAAACATGACCCGTGGAGTTGTAATATATCAGGAAGTAGCAAACTGTTTTTGAAAAGATGCCCCTTTGACTTGCCGCATTAAAAATCTTGGCTTGTTGAATATTAATAAACGTCACAAATTGCAATAAACAGCGTATAAGCAACAACAATGATTTTTTTTATATTATCTCTCAATAAATTTATTGATGGCATCTCTATTTTGCGAAATTTATAATCCGTCATCCTCATAAATCAATTTTTATGCAGAGAGATCAATAAAGAACCTGATCGCAGCACCTTATGAATTTTTTTCTCCATGTCAGTGATTGATTCAGCATTCAATTTGAGTAATAAGTTATCACAATAAAATACCATGAAAGTCAACAAAAAGTCAGAGTAATAAATGTTTAATAAAATTGACAAAGATAACTACAAAAGTTGTTGGAAATGTTCCCCATTGTTTTCTAAACATAATCGTACACATCTTTTCATGTTTTCAAATACCATCAGGTGAGATGTCTTCCAGTTTTCTAGTGATAGCATTTTATAAATCTTCCGGATTTTGAGGTCCATCTTAGTACACAGAAGAAGAAAAATCGAGAGGTGATAGATCAGGGGATCTGGAAGCCATAAATTCCTACCTATCAAACGATTGTCGTAAAATTGTTCCAAAAATGCCACGGTTAGTGTTATTCTGCTGGAAATATTCATTCGCTGATTCAACATTATGTAAATGATTTACAAAGTGAGAATGTTATTAATATAATAATCACTATTTACATTTTGATCAAAGAATATGGATATTCGTCTTTTTTAAATGGTTACCCACAAGTAAATTTTTAGTGGGTGATTTTGTGTCGACCAAGTTCTCGTGTTTTGTGAGTTCACATAGTCTTCTAAATGGAACCAAACCTCGTCTGTGAAAAATATTACATCCAAAATTCATGTTATGTAAAAACCACTCACAATAATTCATCCCGGGTACGAAATTACGCAGTAAAATCTTATGGTAAACCTGAACCTTGTAGGGAAACATCTCGAGGTCTTCTTTCAAGATTGTATGGCTGGTACCATAGGATAAATGACTTTGCTGTGATAACTTCCGAATCGCTTTTGAAGCAGTTGCCTCCAAGGCCTTGTCCTTTGTCAACAACTTCTGGTGTTCTCTTTTTGGGTCTACCTGTACTCTTTTTCATGTCAGTACTTCCGGTTTCTCTGAAGACAGCTACAAAATTGTTCACAGAAAAATGAATGTTTTGATAAGAAAAACTAGCAGCGTCAGGAAAGGAAAAGGTTCCTGAAATTCTTCAAAGCAAGCTTGTAATAAGACCGTTCTCCATTTTCTAATTTCACGCCTTGTCGAAAATATTATTCCAAAACGGATGATTCAATCGTTAACATTTTTTAAGAAAAAGTCAAACTGAACTTGTCAAATATTTTTCAGTTAAGTCAAAAACATGCGGAAGAGAGTCAGATTCTTTATTAATTTCTCAGTATTTTCTAAAAGTAGTATTATATACTATTTTTCTTTAGAGTCCATTACAATATTTTGCCATTTAGAGTTAGATGATGTAGTTGTGAATCATTTTTCACGCCTCTCTTACACCGTATGGCGTTAAGTTCTAAAATTGTAACGTTATTGGCCATGTAAAGCTCATTCCAATACCATATAATCGGTTTATCGCGTAAAATTAGCTGCAACTTTCCTATAATTTAGGCATAAAATAGCTAAAATCGTTTATGGATTTGCAATGAGGTATATTAAATCTAAATTTATTTACAAAGCAATCGGCATAGAAAAATCTGAAAAGCAGTGACTTGAGTTAAAGCAGTCTTTAAGAATTGAGAATGGTAAAGACGGTGAAGATACAACCAGAAAACTGAAGATCAAATTAAAGGCTGGAAAATTACGGATTCGACTGCATAATAGTGCAACAAACGTCAACAACTTTTCGCAAATTGAGCGCACAATTTTCATTTATAAATATGGATAATAAAACATTTGGAAAATGTTTATTTAATTTAACAATTTAATTTAATTTAATAGTTTAATAATTAACATTTTGTCAAAAGCAAATTTTCATTTATACATAATCAGTGGCTTGTATATTATGGCACGAGTGATCAGCACGAGTTGCATTTTCAGTTTTGTGATGACAACTCTTCGAAATGAGGAAAAAGAAAAATAACTAATACCTAATATGTTATTAAATCATATTATATTAAATATATTAATCAAGTTTAATTTCAGTGATACGAAAACGAAAAGAAATATCATGCAGTTAAGATCTGCTGAAATATTAATAATTGATAATACCTAATGTTGCATCGAGAAACATTATCGATCATTTTTCTCCTTCATTTTGACGAGTTGTCACAAAAATTAAAAACATAACAAGTGTGTTGTGGTTTGAATTTCATGATGACGAGTCGTAATGGAAAAAAAATTATAAATAATGTTCATGTTATCAAGTCAGTTTCAGCGACAATTTCACGAAAACAAAGAAAAACGCCATACTGACAGGAGGCATCGAAATATTAGTAGGTGATAATACTACAGCATTGTGTATTATCGCTATAATATTGCTAGGATTGGTTAAAATTTGAAAAATGGCGTAATTTCATTGCATTAAGTCGCGTGAGTGGAACTGACATTGTTATAAAATGAACTGTAGAAAACTTGGTTTTAAGTATTTTTTATATATGTAGATAATTATCTTACAAGTTTTATAGAGGATACACCATAATTAAGGCAATGTTTATAGTTTTGTATATATCTAAGAAAAAAAATGTTTCTTTTCTATATAATATTATATGGATGATACTCGTAATATGCGACTAAATATGCAGTTTTCTTGTAATATGTTTTTGATTTCTACTGATGTCTGTAATAATTTTTAAATGAAACCTAAATTTAGATAATACTATATAGATACACGTCAAATCACCATAAAGTATTCTCGAAATTTGATGAATTATGAGCAAGTAATACCTACTTAGGTAAGCCTTGCTTCAATAGAATACAATATAAATTAGATTAAAAACATACGTGCCTTTGTAATTTTATTGTTACAACCCAATTGACCGCTGTTCTTCTAATTATGCTTTCAACTATAGGTATATAAACCTCGTTTCAATACTATAAAATCAGTTTACCGCGTAAAACCGGCTGCAAGTCCGTACAATTTATATAAGCAGCACAACTTGACTCACATAGCTAAAATCATTTACAGAATTAAAACGAGATATAAATTACTATTTAACAGTACCTACTTAACGTCTGGCTGAATGAAAATTGCAAGCAACTACACAGTAAAGTGCTTTTTTATTAAAAATACGGCCATCTCTTTTCGCTAAAATAATACCGGCTCCAGTCACCAGATAATAATATTTGGTGTTAAAATAAACTTAAAAATTTGATAATGATAATAATAAAAATTATCAACCACTGACCACAAGACGACCATCAATAAACATTAAAAGGGTGATTCTGAAAAATACCTATATTTACCTACAAGACAACAAATCGATTAATTACTGATTGAAACTCTCGATGAGACATATTTAATGGCAAAAATAAATTGAATGTACTGAACATTTTGTATTGTATTTATAATTTTATTAGTTCATACATTACTTTATTGTTACGTCGTTGGTTACTGGCTGTGCTTTCATTCCCGAGGGACTAAAAAGAGCGCTTTATATAAAGTCATGCAAAAAATATCTTGTTGGAAAGTTAGATAATCCAATGATATAAATTACACAACTAACATGAGAAATTAACTTAAATTTGATATGTCAATGATATGATATATCAATTTTTTCCCTTTGTATTTTCTTTACAGACAGTAACTACATTCGATTGTATTTTTGTTTTTCACTACCAACATTCTCAAAATTGTTAAAGAAGTGCAAGAGGTGAATTTGTTGGTAGCGTAAATTCATATTTTATCATTTTATAACTCCCCTTCTTTCACCTCCTAAACGTTATCTCCTTATTATAGAAAAATTAAAATATTCCAGATACACCGCTTTTCAGTTTAGTTTATACAAACAGACAGAGAATAGGACTTTTTGTATTCAGTCTTAATACAACCTAAAAACTTTCGGATTAAATTATGGACACACGGTTGATGTTTGTCTAAAAGTTAATTATTTATGAAATATAAAACAATAAAAAATCCATAAAAAATCGTTGGTCTGAGCGATACTTCCAACCGTTTTCATAAATTTAAAATATTGACATTTTTTATATTTTGCAAACATAAAACTGTTACGCTGTCAGCAACCGGTTTCCCTATTGATGTTTCTTGCATTTTTTTAAATAAATAAATAATTTCTTAATACCACAAGCAGCATTTAAATACGTTTATTTTAAATGAATATGCACAATGAGTTGCCCTCTAGTATTATAAAGGGGAATTACTAAAAATACTCGACTGCAACCCGCTGTAATAACAGTTTCAACACTAAACATTAAAACTGTAAGAAAAAGTTACTACATTTTTTAGATAATACTTTTATTACTTTACAGATTTGAACACAAGTATTTATACAATTCTATACATACAATAACTATCAGGAATGTACTTTACTTGTTCACTGTGGCTCCTGGGGTGTTATTTTTATACATTTGTATTAAAAACTCAAGAATGATACACAGAAACACACCCAATCTGCATATCAATTCAATTTTCTTAAATATTAACCTGTATTATCATACATATAGACATAAAATACAGGGTTTGCATAAAAAATTATAACACTAGATAAAAAAATCATTCTGCTGTATCATATAGACATTATTCAATGAACTTATTCGAGAGAATTCAACATTAACAACTGCTTGAGTACTTTGGTTTGCGATGTTTCCCTGATTTCACCCGCCAAAAACATCTCGTCAACGACAGTGTACACTTTGTAAAAATTAAAAACGAGATCCAACTCACAGACGTTGTGAAAATATTCATTGAGTACCTCGACAAAGTTATGTATTGCTTCCAAGTAGCATAAATTATTGTCATTCACGTCCACGCATATACAAAAGTAGAGGCCGGCGTATCGGCGGTAGACGATTTTGAAGTTGCGGAACTGAAACGAAGAAGGTGAAACCCAAGCCTCGAAGGTGGAAATTGACCTTTACCTCTACGAAATTCGTGTGTTTGGCATCACGAACCGTGACAACGGCGTGCACTTCTTCAATGAGTTTTTGCTTTTCGTCGTCATCGAAGTTCATGTACCATTTGGCTAAGCGTGTTTTACCGGCTCGATTTTGGATTAATATGAAACGAATCTGCAGAACATCGGTTGCATTAATATTTATTTTTTTATATCAGAATGACACAGAACTTCTAAAAGGGAAACATATTGATGTAAAGCTTACCATTTTTGTCAATGGGTGGAAATTCGGTAGGTTTTGTTATTTAATACAACAAAACCTCCTTCTTTTACCAGCTGTCAATTTCTAGTGTGAGAAAAATTAAATGACGTTTAATAGTTTTTTCATTTTTGTACTGTTGACCAACCTGTAGAGTTTTATTTTTCAATTTCTCTTCTCAGATTTTGCGAAATCAGATCTACACCAGTGATTATAAATTATCAATTAAAACCTGCGCTACATTTTTAATATACAAGTCAGTAAACTCCCGCAATTGGCAAACAGTACTAAAACATAAATTTCCCTATTACTGTTGGTACCACTGGTTAAATTCCATCAAACATAACCGCGGAATGTAACAGCTGTGAGGGACTGTTTACATTTATTATTAAATGTGTTCAATGACAGTAATTTTATTACATCTTCGTTAAAAATGTCGCGGAATAAAGGTAACATATACAGTGTTGAAACTGAAAGACATTGATTTGTTTGTAGGTTCCAGACATGGGAAATCAAAGCCTGTGGTGGGGGACAAAGCACGTGAAATTTTGGAAAACATAGATGAAAATAACCGCGTAATTAAAATGTTCTTGGAATATCGAAAAGAGCTTGATGAAAAGCACGACCGTTACGAGAAAATCGTGAAGATAAGCAGAGACGTTACAATCGAAAATAAACGAATTATTTTCTTACTGCATTCAACAAACACTGATATGTAAGGATTTGTGTTGTTTCTACAAGTAACTGTATCATTTCCTAATATTCTAGCGAAACCAAAAAACAAGTGGTACTTGAAGAAGCTATAACAAGACTGAAACAAGTAATCGATAAAAACTTCAAAGCTATTGCCTTAATATTAAGAGGTTATGACGCTTATCAATATCAAAGAGCCTACACCAACGGTTTACAAGAATTTATAGAAGCCTTAGTGTTCTACCAGTTTCTAGCTTTCGATAATATTGAAAACTGGAAAACCATCAATGAAGCTTTTCAGTTTGAAGATGGTGGAGAGCAGTTCAGTTTATTGTTTCCACAAAATGACTACATCTTAGGAATAGCTGATTTCACAGGGGAGTTAATGAGGCGGTGTATCAATAATTTAGGAGTGGGAAATGTTAGCGATTGCTTTAAAATCTGCAGCTTCGTTAAAAATATCTACACAGGGTTCTTAGGTCAGTTTTTATCTTTATTAAAAATATAACAAATAATGTACGTTTTTCAGGTTTAGTTAATCCAGGAAATAAAGAATTTAGTCGTAAATGTTATGTCTTGAAGCAGAGTCTTGCTAAAATGGAATTGGTTTGTTACAACATTCAAATCAGGGGTTCTGAGATTCCAAAGCACATGTTGGTGAATGTTATAGAAACTAATGATGTCAATAATGACGATGATGAAGGTTTCTATTAAATAATTTGTAATGTACTTGTGGGTCTGACAGTATTGTAGAATTAGGTTTTTCTAAGTTATTTGCTTTGTAAGTTTACTGCAACTTTTGAAACACAACTGAAAAATAAATGCATTTAAAAATAATTTTTTATTTAAAAAAAACATACCTGAATATCACATTTGATGTAAACCTGCTCTTTATCAGGAAACTTGAAAGATGTTAAATCTGTATACAAAAAGCATTTGAGATTGCTTCCTTTGAAATTCTGTTTTCTGTACCATTTATCTATCATTTTGCTTTTTCTGTAACTATTTTTTTTTTATTAAAGTTTATCTGTGATGTAAATTTACCTTTTGGAATGTTCTTCTGTTAAGTGCAGCTTATTTTTTGCTTTTTCAAAATTTGAATCGTCATAAGCCCAGCAGTCGGTAACCATAACATCATATAAGTTGCTGTCGTCTTTGAGATAAATAAAAATCGTTATTGGTTCACCTACTTTTAGAGGCGCCTGTATATATGAAGTCTGCAAAATAAATCAAAAATCATCTCCCACCACAAAGATTTACATTTACATTCGGATAAATTCCCTTTTGAATGTCCATCCAAATTACGACAGGTTCGTCTGATGTAGGAAGTGTAAAGTATTTCACATCTGTGTGTGGTTTTATTAACACCATCTCTGTTGTACAATTTGGACAAGAGGCCGTGACCTTAAAAAATATCGTGATCATACATGTGACTTACGCAGGTAGGTATGCTTATTATAAACGTAAGTACCTAATATTAATGTATTTCAAAAAAATCGAAAAATAGCATCAGTTATTTTTTATCAGTTATTCTTGCTCATTGTTATTATGTTACAGTTCCGGATGCGGTGTCTTAATCATGTGATATGATAATCAAAATAGTTTTGTACTGTGGTGTGCTTGAATGCGTCATTGATAATAAATACAGTCATTTGTTTTAATTTTTACGCTTACACTGTAATACAATATTATTTTGATCATACTATATAATAAGATAAATTACACATGTTCAGTTATTATCTATTTCTCCAACTTTTTTAGAAAAGGAAAGTTTTAGATTAAAAAAAAAATAATCAAAAAAAATTGTGAACAATGAGAAAGTGAAACTTAACTGTTTTACCGTTTAACAAAAGAACCACAAATTTGGGCGGTTTGCCAATAAAAAGAAGAACAATTACACAAACTCTTCCACAACAAAATATAAAAAATGTTTGTATCCTAACACCAGTTTAAAATTAATGAACCTACGTACATAATATTTTTAATTTAGCTACAGTGTGAATCAAATATAAATAATGTATTAATGAAAATAAAAATTATCCACAGATCTCGATAATGAAATAAAAATAAAATATGCACTCACCATTGTGTATAAAATAAAATTTATTAAATAAATCGGAACGAATATCCGCGGTGGATCCATCGCTTCCGTGTCCAAATAAACCAGTGAAGATCTAAACACATTGGTTACATGCAATATGTTTGATGGTCATGTGTCCTACTTTAATGATAAATGAAATGGGAACTATGCTTTTTTATTGTTTAAATAATTAGGCAGAAATTTCTAATTAATTAATTTCATGGGATCTTTAGTGACGAAAAATCATTTCAATGATTTAATATTTTACATGAATAAAATGTAACAATATATATGTGGATAGTTATATGCTTATGCACATTCGAATGTTGGAAAATTCAACTTTTTTTTTGTTCATAATGAAGTTAAAATGAATGTGCAACAGAAAATTTCACATTCTTATCACATTTTTGTGATGTTTTTATCAATTTCCTGTACTCCTGTCTATGTATAGAAATAAATGCATCATATTAGTAGTTCTTCGGTCAGTTTAACGTTAACACCAAGCGGTAAAAATGTTAAAATTATTTTTGTTCCTCATCTGGTTAAATTCGTTCTCGCATTCTTACATTATTAGCTATTCTTCAACCAAAGTGATCACAATTAATGACAGTGATTCGTATTTTGGATATTCTATTCTTCTTCAGAGAGGAAATCCTCCACTGTGAGTGAAGATTATTAAGATTATTATCGCTACTTCTTTATTTAGTGCCATTGTAGGAGCCCCGAAACGAAAACACAATAATAAAATTACTGGATCGGTGTATAAATGTGACTTAAACACACTGTCTTGCTCGGAATACGTTAATTTATTACGAGAAGGAGGTATATCTCTTATTCCTATCTTAATCATGTCTTAAAATATTTCCTTTTATTTTATTATTAGGGATATATAATAATAACAAGAACGGAGATTTTTTGGGATCAGTTTTAGACGGGGATGATGTAGTAGGATCTAAACTTTTTGTAAGAATAAACATAAATGAAATTATTTACACCCACTCTCTTATTTGTAGACATGTGCTCCAAGATTTATTACCAGATCATCATATAATGATTTTTATTATACAAATGGAAGGTGCTTTTATGTGAGAAACTCGAGTAATCCTTACGACAATGCTGGACTTATTTTGCCTTTCAGCTCAATAAGTAGGTTTTTATGAATACTTATGGTATAATAATTATAGGAAGTATATTTATAACCAATACAGTGGAAATATTACGTCTGTTAAGCATTAGCGGAAAAAGTTTTTCGCCATAAAACAAAATTATAATCAAAATTAAACAATTAAATTGTAAAAATAACATCTAATTATCAGTTGATGTGACAATGTTTTGTGGAAACGCATGTCGGAGCTAACAGTGTCAAGTGTGAATTTCATCTGTCATTTCATCTGTACTTTTAGGTTAACAGACGAAATTATCTACGACACATTGGAAAATAACATTGTCACGTCAAGTGGTCACTAGAGATATTTTATTTTTGATCACACGTTATTATTATTATTATTATTATGCAAAGTGAAGTTGAAACTTATATTTCCAATTTAAGATTTTAGGAAATGTTTTTTTTTAATATTTCAGATCAAATCTCTTTTGATAAAAAAAGTGGGACATATTATGATGCCGCTTTCGGAGAGTCTGGACTTGATATGAAATACTTAAAAGTAGGTAATAAAAAATAATTAAATAAGCTAAGCCATGCGTGCTATTTTTCTCAACTCTAATCAAATCCTTGTTTTTTTGTTAGATATGCCAAGTTGTCCCATGAATTTATATAGGTATTCTGACTATTTAGATTATGTGAAATTGTAATTTATGTTTTCTGTCACAAATATGGTCAAAATTTGAATTCCTGATTTCTATAATTTGCGAGCATGAGAGAAGTCGAATAAATGGATGATTTCTAATACAAATAAAAAATTAAAAAACAATTTTGAACTGTTTGGTATTATCTTTGCACCAAGTTTGAAAAACGAAACGTCAAAACATAAAAATTAAAAATCAAATTCTTTATTTCCAGAAAAAAAAAAGAAATATACAATAAATAATTTTTAATTTTAGTTTTAGTACATCTCATTATAATTACAGGACCAAAACCAGTTATTAATTGGCGCCCCTGGAAGGCTCCTTTGGAATGGTAATGTTTTTATTATTATTATTTACTACTGACAATACATAATATGTTTTTCATAAACATCAATTTTTTTTATTCACAATGTTTCGAACAGGGTCAGCAGGTTGGTTAATTGCAATTAATTAATCTAGTAAAGAGTAAAATAAATTTTTCAGAAAATTGGTGTTCTTAAATAAACAAAATCGTCAAGAACTTAAAGTATACAAGTTTTTTTTTACACATATGATTACTCTGTATTTATTTACCTTTTACAATTTATTTACAAAATATGAAAATTAAAACGGTTAAAAAATATATTTCTTGTTGTAGGAGATGTTTTCGTTACTAAAATAATAGTAAACAATCGTTTTCAAAATGAACCATTTTCAATACAGACGGACATTACTAATTATCAAAATACTTATTACGGTAAGTTTGTTCCTCTGCTAAATATTATTTTACAAAATAAATTTTAAATAGAAATGATCTATATAGAACCTTCTATTATTACTATTTTTTCATGAGAACTCAGTGTTGTTGTTTTGTGTAGAAACATTCTCAATTACAGGATATGCCGTTTCATGGGGAAATTTTATTAAAAATTCCAAAACCATTTGGTATGTGACTGGGGTTCCTCGAAGTAACAGACTAAAAGGAAATGTACGTAACAAAGTAAAAATGATTTACCTTTCATTACGACAATTTTCAGGTAATTCTTTTTGAAAGAAATAACAAAAGAAACATCATTAAAAGAGAGCTCTTTGGAGAAGAGCTTGGTTCTTATTTTGGGGCATCTCTGTTGGTGATACATAACAAAGACGGAGGTGATGATGTATTAGTCGGAGCACCGACATATTCTGGGAATTCATGGGACGAAGGTTGTGTTTATTATTACAAAAATAAAAACGATGTAAGTTGACTGAAAACCAAATATACAAATCTACAAAGTGCAGAACAGTATCGAACAAATAACGTTGAAACTTATAATTCTTGAAAAATAGAAGAATTAATTTTAATGTTATAACTTCATTAAGGTCGAAAATAGTATATGATAAAAAAAGTTGTATAAGTATAGATATTTGTAAATAAAATTGTTCCTTTTTTTAGGGCACTTTCTATTCTCCTGTTAAGCTTTCAGGAAAAAGCTCCAAGTCAAGATTTGGGACTGTTATTGCGGATATGGGAGACATTGATCTTGACTCTTTCCCTGGTATGTTTCTGTTCTAACAATAAAATTAAATTAAATTGATATATCGGTAGTTAGATACGACAGTGAAATTCATATGATTTGAAATAAAAAATTAATTAACTGACAATTACATATTTCCAATATTTTTGATAATTAATTTTCACGGAATTTATAAAAGACTTAATAGGCAAGTGACCAGTTGTTTGGAAAAATTGAAGATTAGGACTTAAGATATGAGTATGATTTTTTCAAAACAAATATGTGTGAACCAAATTTCACTGCCTAGTTTTATCAGTACGTGAAAGTTCAACAGAATAAATAAAAGGGAAATTGAGGACAACGTAGAAAGGGTAGGATTGTTGAAACGACACAAAATTAACTGCTAAAAGTGGTAAAAGTAAGAATAATTATATTTTAATATAAGTAATTTAAGTAACTGAAGTAATATAAGTATATAAGTAATATAAGTATTTTATTATAAGTAACTGAAACAATTTTTTTTTTATATTTTACACATTTAAACAAATTTTGTTTCATATGATATCGTTGAAGGTTTACTTCTTAGTACGTTTACTTACTTACTAGAGTAAAATAAAATTGTCTTTACGCTATAATGCATAAAGTAGATTACGTGGAGAAAACTGAAAAAAGTTTTCAGTTGGGTAAAGCAGAGTGAATTTTATTACGTCCCACTTTGCTTTTCCCTTAAATGTATGCGGTTCCACTTTATTTTATTTTTTCGAATGCCTACAGTCGATGCTTTTTGTAATATAAACACATTCCACTTTTTTATCTTTGGTCAAACTTACTGTTAATTGTAAAAAATACACAAAAAAAAATTGAATGAGCCAATTTAATTGAATAATTGAATCATTTCATTTTCAAGGGACCTTTAACTTCCTATAATAATACTATGCTCATCCAAAACTGAGTAATTAATTTTTTTGTGTTTAATCTAATGATCCACTTAATTATTTTATTTAGATTATAATTTTTCTGGTTCTACTACATCACAATGGCCATGGTGCTTCAATGATTTCTCTTATGATTTTATTTTTAGACTGTGCCATTTCTGCACCATACGAAGATGATGGAGTAGGAGCAGTTTATTTGTATTACGGTACTTCGAAAGGATTTTCAGATGATAATTATCATCGAATTTCGCCATCAAATTTCGTAAAAGTATATTCCAGGAGAGATATCAGAGGATTTGGAATGGGTATATCAAAGGGTAATGATCTCGATGGGAATAAGCATAACGGTAAGTAGTACTTAGATTCACATTACAATATATTACAATGTACAATCTAAAGAAAAATACCTCTATTTACCACTTAATGCGGAAATGTTTTCGGAAGATATATTGGAACTAACATTTGTGCTGTAATTTTAGGTCAACAGGCGAACTATCTACAACATACTGACAAAAAACATTGTGACATTAAGTGGTAACTAGAGATATTTTAATTTTGATCGCACGTTATGTTACATATTACTAGTTTTAACTTTACTATTTAATACACGTGAATCTTTTTTAAATAATTAAAGTGTTTGTTTTAGATATTGCTATTGGTGCATATCAAAGTGGACATACATTTTATTTTAAAACTAAGAGTGTTGTAGATGTCAAAGGAAATATAACGTCTAGTATGAAAACGCTATATACAACAACAACACAGTTTTCCATAAGCTATTGTTTAATATATACTCTTAGAAACAAACTAAGTTCAACTGATTCATTTGTGATACAAGTGTTGTTGTTAGATGAAAGAGTAACAAATAACAAAACCATTACAGAAACTGTAACAATAAGTTCTAACAAATTAAATTGCAAAACTCATACTGTATTCTTAAAAGTAGGTAATACATTAATCTATCTTATACACAATAGATCAATCATAAAATAATGTTACTGCTATAAATTTAATAATAATTAGTCAAAATTTAAAAATTGAATGAGAAACTTATTTACAAAATGTACTAAACTCCTAGAATCTTAATTATATATTTTTGCTTTTATAATTAAGCTTTCCAGATTTATTGATAGTTAAAAGTTAACTCAAATTTTAGAAAGATTATCCAAAAATTGAACCATTAGGTATTCTGTACAAATATAAATCTGTGTCGGGCAGCTTCAAAGAATATAATCTAAAAATTCCTGTCTCTTCTGGATGTGGAGCAGATGATATTTGTCAGACAGATTTATCCATCAAAACCACAGTCGGAAATGTGTACGTAATACAAAAAATAAACATATTTTTAAACTGAGCTAATAAAATTCCAGGGCAAATTTAGTCGTTGGACTGACTAATGAATTAGAAATCAATGTCACTATAAACAATTCGGGAGAACCAGCTTATCAAACAAAGTTATATTTAACCGTGCCACCGGAAATAAGCTTGATTAATTTAAGAGAATGCAATTTTGAAAACGGAAGTTACGTTTGTATGATCGCTCCGATACTAAGAAAATCAGCAGAGAAACATTTTTTGCTTGATACGACGAATCTCCAACCCACTTCTAAAAGTCTAACGGTTGATTTTAGAGTGGAAAGTACTGGGAAAAATATTAATGCAGCAAATACCAAACTCAGAATAAACATCCCAGTATTACTGCAAAATTCTCCTTACATCGACAGGTAATTTCTATAGATTATAGCCACTGTTCAATGAAATTTTGTTTATTTTTCAAAAAATATGCAATCAAAAAAAAATCATATATCTATTAATAACAGCCAATCCAATCCTACCGCTGCCGGTGTGACTGAAACAAAAAAGACAATTGAATTGAACCATGGTTTTCTGGTTGGTAATCAAGGTCCAAGTCCAGTTGATCTCAAAGTGATAATTCTGGTACCCCAACTGAACGGAAGCAGAATTTTAGAAATCAAAAGTGTTGGAGTAAGCGACTGAATTCTGAAAAGAATTCAGAATTTTCAATTTTTGTTTTCAGAGAATCAGGAATGGGGTTACTAATAAATGTGTTTATTCTGACTTAAATCTGGTTGATTTGAACAACGTCAACGTTGAGCCACCACTGAACAATAATTCTGTCGTACTGAGTTGCTTTGAACCCGAAGTAAACTGTACACAAATATTGTGTGAGGGGGGATATTTTTCGAAATCCAGCGACTACGTCATTTTTTCTTTACAATTACTAGTTCACACTGATTTATTAGGTTTGTATGATCTGAAAATTTCTTAATCTGTTGAATAGTGTCACAGTGCTTGGAATTGCCCAAGAAGTGACAATGTCTTTAAGCAAAAACTAACTGAAATTTATTTCTTGAAATTTTTAGCATTGTTTTTTCCTAACAAAGACAGTTTATTTATCGCTTCAACTGCCTACCTCCATAATGGCACAAACGAGTAAATCAAAAAAATTCTTTTTATCTGAAGTGTTTAAAGCATGTGATTTTAGAATACTTACAACATCCTATACTCAAATATACGGATTATCGATGACCACAAGATTATCTTTATGGATTTACATAGTTTCAGCTGTTTCAGGAATTGTTTTATTATTAATTATGATTTTTGGCCTGTATAAAGTAAGTACATACAAAGTTATCTATAGATTCTGACTATTATTATAAAATTTGTTTCAGTGTAATTTCTTCAAACGCACATATAGAGAAAAACTAGAAAAGGAATTCTTGGACAACGGCGATAATGAAAATGAGGTCAGCATGAATTAAAAATGTTTGCAACTTTCGCAACTTCTTTATTTATAAGTCTTGCTTTTCATCATTTCCTGAAAGAAATTTTATAAAAAAAAACACCCTCAAAATTTTGGGATTGTTTTCGGATATAAGGAATTCGAGAAACAGTTTAATATTCTTTCTTTACTTTCTTTTAATTCCTATCCTGCTTTTTTAAATTGTTTGAAAAATATTCTGAAGAGTTTCATTATGTAGCAATTACAAATAATATTATTTCAAATATCTGGGAAATTGGCTTAACAATAACCATCTACAAATGAAAACTGTAGAAAATAACGAATACATTTTGATCACAGATCCCATGCTTAAGAAATTTAAAAACGACAGAAACAAGGTTCATTGTAAATGTTGTTCTAATAGCTTGTCCAATATTTTTAAAATTTTTAATTTATATATTTTAAAATACAAATACATTATTTATGCACCAACTTAAAATAAATTAGCTTATAATTAAAGAAGCTGGCACGGCTTAAATGCTTTGTAATAATATTCACATGAATTTTCTATTTTTTAGATGGACAATATCGAACTGAACTAATATTTGAGAGTACTGTACCAAAGGATAGTCAAAGTTTTATTGGCTAATAAAATAAAATTACAAATTATTTAAATATGCTGATGGCTGTGAGGAAGATTAGTGACTGGAGTTCCGAGACTACTTTTAACCCTCCTCAATTTGATTTTGTCCCTAATTTGCATGAGTCTCGAAGATCTCTCAGATTCCTTTCGATGTACAGGGACTTGATTGCTCATATTCTGGGCTCGTTCCCTCTCCATTTGCACGACCGAATATAAGTCGTAAACAAACGCAGAAGACTTAGGAACAGGACTAGTTAAAGCAACACTGGGAGTTCTGAACATCGAAGTGGTCTGATCTCGATCTTCGGGTGTATCCAAATAAAATTTGGGCATGGACTGTTGCCTTATTATAGGTATTTCTTTCGGTTGGTCGATCTTCAGGTAGAGACTTTTCGACATGCGTCTTTCCTTTAACGATTTGCGACGGATTTCGACTTCGGGTTCGAGATTCTCAGGTTTCAACGTCTCTAATTTGGGTCTGTCGGTTTTGTCTGCCTGAGAAGTCACTCCATCTTGGGTTTTAGTCTGGAAAGTTGGCCATAAGTGTTAAACATATTTTTTCCATAAAGTCTTACCTCCTCTTTGCTTTTGCTTTTTTCTTCTTTCTCCTCTTCGGCCATTTCGTATATTACAGGAACGCTTTTTGAGATGTTTTCTTTATTGTGGTCAGTTTCATCGTTTTGCCAACGCAGTTTTCTGGTTGGTTGTTGTACTATCGGTTTTTCTTCTGGTAATGGATCTATGGTTACAACGGCTCTTCCGGCTATCACAGAAACGCTATCATAAAATGCCATGTTGTCGAAGAAATTATTGTTTTTTTCTTCTTTTTCTGGGACTTCGTACAGAGCTATGCTTTCGTCGTAGCAAAAGCGCTTTTCTATGAGGTGCCAGTAACATGTTTCCAAGCAACTGCAACAGAAAAACACATTTCACTTGACCCTCATCGAAATTAAATAGAGCAACCTCATAAATATGAAGGTAAATGCACAAATGATGATGACCTCAAGTTACGCCTATAGCAGGTATGCATAAATAGTTTAGAAGAGTGAAAACATTTATAGCATTGAATAAAAATGTATGTAAAAGGGTTTCAAATAATATATTAACGACATAAATACTCTGCTTTGTAAATTGCAAATACATTATTTTCAAAGTTAATTATTGTTCATTATCCCTAATCATCTTCTGCAGTCGTAAATAACTGCTATTAAATAATATCTTGCCATTCGAAGGAAATGTCTAATTGAGAAATTATTGACTAATCATTCGTCATCAAAAAATTAGCAACGGTTTAGGTAGATAACATACTTACGTATGGAAAAATTAACAATTATTTTCTACTTTTAAAGTTAATGTAATGACTCGAGGAAAAAATAATGACTGTTGTTACACAGAGGAAGCAAGTCTAATGATGAATTTTCCCAAGGTTAGAGAGGTAAAAAAAAATTTGCACGATAAAAGAATAATTACAACCGTGTAATGATTTTTCAATTCAGTGACTTCAGCTAGTAGCAATGTTTTAACTTGGGTAAATATTTCCTTTTATTTATTTCTATTTTCTATTTTTTTCTTGTGGTTAACTATGTAAATATAATGATAAATTATAAAACGAATCACTAATTCTATATTTTAGCAAATATTAGGTGACGTCATTAGCGCTTTGAACATGCATTATGCCTTTTTTTATTAGTATCAATACTGTATTAAAAAAAACTGACAAAAATGTTGTTATAAAAGGCCATGAAGAGTGTTTTTTCACAAATGCCAGTGGCTATAACGGTGTTTCTTTAGAAACTAATTTTTTATTCAGCAAAAGTTGTCTGTCTAATCTTTCAAATTTTTAAATCTGGTTCTTAAGTCGTTCCTAAATCGAAAAATAAATCTTGATTCCGAAATTGAGTGGATAACTTAATGAAATCATTGACGTTCAAAAAAAAATTAGAACATAAAATTCAAAAATTATGTCTTATAAGCTTTTGATGGTGACAGTACAAGAATATTGAATTTGCGGCGCAAATATATTGAAGAACAATGAACATTCATGTCGACATGATGTTAGATTTTCCATTTTAATTTCTGTATCCGTCTTTTATTCTAAATAACCTCCACTGTGTATTGTAAGCTCCTTCGTATAAAAATAATCGTAATGAAAATATTTATTGCATTTGGCAACAGTTAGGTAATAATATCACATTTCAAATACCTTCGTTAAATAGTTAAATGAGACTATAAAACAGCTTTAGAGGACTTTGAATTATAAATGAATTTAAAAACAATTTCACCATCGAAGTTTAAAACCCAAAAGATAAGAATCTACAAAATTCAATTGTTCATTTTTTTTGTTTTTTTAAATGTTTTTAAAATTACCAAACTTTTCGTTTAAATTTAACATCTAATAAAAATTATAAGTTTAAGTTGTAGTTTATGTAAATGTTAACCGAATTTAATAAAAATTACTGTGAAAAATCTTAAAACAATATTACTTATTGTTATCGTTTACTTATTTATGGTTTGTTATTGTACTATAGTGTCACTACAACCCAATATGGCCTTTAAGCTGGATATCCATATATCATCACGGATATTGCTATCAAGTGGTGATATAATTTTAATCCAACGTA
>QDEB01128113.1:0-27242 GCA_004193795.1 Asbolus verrucosus | reverse complement strand
AAAACGTCAGTTTTTTTATTTTCGCGTTTAATGTTTGAAAATGAATGCTGAAGAAAGTTTATCACTAACGCCGCCGAAAATTAGGCAAATTGCACAAAAGACGTTAGAAAAATTACTGCCGGACAAGTCCAATTTGCTTTGTTTTTTGACGCATGTCAGTTGACAGTTCAGCGCTACCAACATGAATACAGTAAATTTTACCAGTCTATTCTATCACGCCGACGACTTATTCTAAACGCAAAATAGAAACATTTTTTTCTTAAATTTCATTTTGACGGGTCAGTGGTTCATTGAATGAATCGTACATAGAAACTTCAATGGAAGGTTAATCGTTACCGTTTTATGTCGATTTCAGGGTGAAAACAGTATCGATCATGATTATTAATAAACAATTCTCTCTTCAAATTACGTAGTTGTTTGTTCTATTCTTAGACGAATCGTGCAAATTCCCGCTAAAAAAAACCGGCAGATTTCAAAGACAATGCACGTAACGAATCACGTTGGCTACGTCACGGCCGCGGGTCCGGCGACGTTGCCGGCTCGTGCGATTTCCATCCCCCGCCGCAGTTTGAGAGCCGCTGCTTACGCGAGTCGTGGGTCCACCCGCGGCTATATATACACACACACATACGTACCTTCTACGAACGAGGATTCCCTGAAATACTCCAGCCAGAGCCGACCCCACTACTCCACTCGGGCCCGCTTAGCGTGAAGCGAAAACACGTTTTATCATTCCGAGAACGGCGCGCTGTCGCCCTCTCTCTCCGACGACGCGGCACCGCCGCTCTTCTCTCTCTGAACGTCACGCCGGTCGGACGTCGTCGTCGGCGCTTCGCTCGCTTCCATCTCGCATTCGGTATGCGGCCGTCGAAACGACAAGTCGTCAGCGGGAGCGATCAATAGCGAGTATAACCTCAAAGAGTGAAAACGCCGTTCTGAACAGGAGGCCTGGGCGAAAACAACTGAAGTGCGTGGAAAAAATGTGCACGGGTGACGTCGACAGTCGGACTAGTGTGCGGTCTTGAGTGTCCCGGTTCCCTTTGGATTAACGGAGATGTGGATGTTCGGATGGTGTCCTTAAGGATTCGATAGGTAATTGTTTTTCGGTGACCCAAATCGCGACACGCCTTCTAGATTTGTGGAATTCTCGCATCCGGATTGGGCGCTGGACAATGATGGAATTCGAAACGAGAGAGCACATGTTACGACATAATGTAAATGACCCTGAAATTCAGTTTCTTAATGAGAAACCATTATCTGTTCCGATTCCCGGCACGGCGCTTATCGCCCGTTCCGTGTTCGACCCAAAACAATGCGCCAAACGATGAATGGGAACGGCGCCCGGGTGCGTTCCCATATTTTCCGAATCGAAAAAGGCGGCCCCGATGTCGGCGCCCACTCGATCGCGCGTCGTTATTTCCGTCGTAAACACGGCGGCGGTCCAGACGTCGCGGAAACGTTTTCGGGAAAATCGGCTAAATTTGAATTTCCACGTACGGTGTCGCAGTCGATCTGAATTATGTATGGGGTTCCGGGGAAATATGTGACTGGAAAGCAGGCGATCGGTGTCGTTGTTCGTTTGTTTGTTCGCCGGCGACTTGACCATAGAGGGTGACCCTAGCGAAAAAAAAAAAAGAGTTAAAAAAATACTCGCATCCGATGATTTTCCAAACCATTTAATGTTCGTTACATAAAAAGCTACAAATCTATTTCATTGCTTCGTGAATTATTCATGACGTGCCGGTGCTGGATGAATGCTAATTGTGTTTTGTTGTGCGTTATTTCCATAACGGGCCGGCGGATTGAAAAAATGCTGTTCTCATTCATACCAGTCAGACGTTCACTCACTCCAAATAGATACCCGGCCTCGCCTCTTGTTAATTTCATCGATTCGGAAAATACGCCGGTCTTGGATCGACCAGGACCTCCGGCCCGAAATCGTCGCTTCGCAACCTGTTGCCGAAAATTACGCATTCGTCGTTTCGCGTGTTGTTTTTTCGAATTAACAACAACGCGCCGGTTCAACGGCCCCTTCCTTCCGGTTTTTTTCGACTCTTGAGGACAAATTGCTTCTTTATTGCCGCTTCATTCACGTAAACGTCCGGCATTTTCATGGAAGTAACGACCTCTCAGTGTACATGTCCCGACATAATTGCCATAACTTTTGTTTACGATATTACGGAATCGCTCGAAACTTATAAGGAGCGGTCGCACTTCAATGGGTGTCGTGTATCCAGTTTTTTTGTTTATGCCGTCAAATGACCCCATAAAGTTGCACGTTTTGTAAACAGAAACACTACACTCCTGTCGGCTCCCTCTGTCGATTTCGTTCTCCGAAATTGTCGAAATCGCAACATTCCGGCGGTAGAGTTATCGATGTTGACGGACGAGAAATGTGCAGAATTTTCAGTCGCTTCCTCTTGATAAGTCGATATTGCAATTCTGAGGTCGGTCGTATTCATTCCGCTTAACGATTTTGTTATTGCTTCTGGGAAATTGTTTAAACAAAAGCCGATCGAAACATGAGATCGATCGATTGTCCGTGGCAACAGCATATAACCGGGCCGAATATCCGCTCGAGCGTGGATTTCCTTCGAAATTTCCTCGGCAGCGTGCGAGTTGTTTACATTTTTCCTGCCGTGTTGTTGCCACCTGAGTGATTATAAATAATGATTAATTTATCTTTCTAGAATGACGAATATAGGTGTATGTAGATTATTTCATTGTAATAGAGAAACAATTGAATTGAACTGGTCGAACATATATCGGAATGGAATATTTTCGTTCTGAACAAAAAAGTTTCCTGTCATTCTTTCGCGGTTATAAATAAACGAATTATACGCCTGCAAATTTTTCGATTGAAGCAGTTTCACATAACTTCCGTGTTAAATTAATTAAAACATCGATGTACATTTTTTAATTATGTTTTCATTCTGACTGGCGTTCTCCGACATACACAAAGAAGTACCGTTTGCGTTGGAAGGTTAGCTAATTTTTACATTTTTATTTTCGTATCAAAACACAGCAAAAAATGTAGGAGAGGTTCTAAATATAAAAAACCGTTTTAGTGAGTTTTGCCAAAATTCGAAGTAGATCATCGTGATGCAAAATCAGATGAAAATTTTCAAGGTTTGGGCTTCGGGGACGTAAACATTTCAGAAAAACGTGGAAAATCTTAAAACATATTCAATCATTAATAGCGGAAAAAACCCATTATTTCAAGTTTGTGTGATTTCGTGTGATGTGGAAAGAACATTCTGTATTTAAACTCATTGTGCAACGATTACGTATGCCGATTTAGCAGGAAACCATTAAAAAATAAGATTATAGAATCTTTATTGGAACAATTAAGGCCACCGAGAAGCAACCATAACAAAAACACGACCCAAGATCTGGCGAAGATGAGTTGCCAATTAGGATTAGACAAAAAAGTACAGTTACAAAACCGCTACGATTTTCCCAGCATGAGAACCGCCACAAGACCTCATTTGCAATTGCGCCCTCTGCAGCATCGCCGAAGAAGTTTCCAATAGTAACGGAAAATTATCTGGAACGAAGGCAAGCAAAGCGAAATTCACGAGTATTTGTTATTGATCCGGACGTGGAAGGCAGGAAGGTTGAGAAGTTATTAGCCTTGCGTTTTGTGTTTTTATTCAGATGAGTTGAACTTGTTGAATCGTTTGCAGCGGAATTTTTTCTAACGTGGTTACAATTTCTAATAAGGCTTTTGCGACTTCGTATTCGCACAAATATTTATTCTCCATTGACTGGTTGTTTATCAAAATAACGGCCTCGACAATTTTGATTATTCCGCCAAGGTTGTCGTTAAATAACAGAAATGAAACCGTGAACGAGGTATTACGAGATTTAGTCGAAAGCTTTCTAGCCTCATTCCAATTAACAGACTTAATTATTACAACCTTGCAGTTGCAGCACGTAAAAATTACTTCAAAGGAACATAATTATCTATGTTGGAGTTAATCATTCTCGGAATAAACCCGTTTCCTTTCAATAGATAGAATGACTCCGTCGCTTTCTAATACACCTACTCACACACCGCGGTTTTTATCAACCGATTCTAGATAAAAGCTCCGGAGAAATTGACAATTACCGATATCTTCTCGCAACAGCGATCAATGAAGACTGTATGTGGAGGCCAGTCATGATGACTTCCTTTTTCTATCTGTCTGACAATGGCGATGCTCTCCACACGATCGGAATATGGCCGAGCCATTTATCGACCTTCTGCGAAATTGGAGCCTTGCGAATGGGTGATGACCTTCCACCGAACGCTCGCACAAAGCCTCAACCTCAGAAGTGGCAAGGCAACAAAGTTTCTGGGCAGCAGCTTTGTTGCATTATTCCGCGAACGGAGTCTGATCAGACTTCCAGGAACCGAGTCGGCATCTGTATCTGGCATCTCTTTCGCTCCCGTTCGACCGGCCGTTACGAAAAAACCCGACTGCCGCTGGTGCACACCTGCAGACTGGGGTCCTGATACCGGGAACTTGGATGGCCCCCTTAAACCGCCAAATCGGGCACAGGAAATGGACCGAATGCTAGACGGAATTCAGATCGCCGTCAAGATTTTCCGACCAGAGGTATTCAACAGGTGAAATTCGGAACCGGGCCCCTCACTCTCTCTTCGATCGTTAGATCATCGATGTTTCGAGACGTGTTTGCTAATCGTAAAAGATTGTTTGCCAGTCGAATTTGCACCGTTAATTTTTTTATAAAAAGTTTTTTATTGGCGCTTTTCTTTAAATAGCAGCTGGGATTTCATCCCGATGTAAAGTTAAAACCGATCTGTTGACAATCTGATTAATTGATCGTGGAAGCGATAATTACAATTATTTGATTATTCAGTCATCGTTACACAATCGTATTTTTTCGTTTCGGAGTTCCATGAATAATTTATTATTGATCGAAATAGCACTCGGATAACATAATCCTTGCTCTCTTATAGATAAGGCAAAAGCAAAATCGTTCTTATTCTGCATCGAAATTTTGAACTATTAGTCACACGTAAATGGTTAATATTTTCGTGATGATGTCTATCCGTTCGACTCTTTCGAATATTCAAGATTCTACCTGTTCAAATTCTTCGACACACGCGATCGCCACGTTAAACAGATAAAAATTAATTATAGTTAAATCAAAATGTCTCCAGATTGACCAAGATGTAGCTTGGAATTTGGGGACCTTTATTTTCTTTTTGAAAAAACCCGTCGTAAACTGCTGCAAACAATTTTAGACTGTAGATTCAAATAATACTGATCATCAAATATTTGGAATTTGAGTTCCTTGAAAAGTTTAATGTACCTCTAAGTGAGAAGTGACATCAAAAATGTAGCTACTAAATGATTTCATGGTTTTTTGCTGAGAGTACAGCTAATAATATAACTGGAAAAACGAAAGTGTTAATCCAAAAGACGAAGTTAGATGATTTATACAACTGATTTTTTATTAGTGGTTTTGAATCGTTCCATATCAACTCAACCAGTATGTGAACCTTTAGGATACAATTCAATCAGATTTTTTAGAATTTTGGAGAAGATGCGTAAATCTGCATCTCAACCAATCAATAAAATTGGAGGGTTTAATAATGAAAAAAAATTCAAGCCGACTAGTTCCCCCTTTTATAAAAAATTTAGAATCGAAAGTGTTAAAAACTGGAAATGTAAAAAAAAGTCAAAAAAGTTTGGTGTTCATTTTCAGTAAAATTATGCAAAACATTGATGCTTGCAGTAAAGAACCAATATTTAAAGATACTATAAAACATTTTATGTCTAAATTCATTGCTGGATTTCAAGTTTATCATTATGAACTACTTTTCTTGTGAATGTTGATTTTTCTTTTTCTTTACAAAGTAAAAGTTGCAATCTTAAATTCCAATAACTTTTGCATCCCAAAATGACAGATTAAATTACTTTACTTTACGTACCTTTCGAAAGTGACAATTTCTATTTTTTAGAAGAATAGCGTCGAAAAATCAACACAAAGTTTTTATTTTTGAAAATTACATTTTTTTACTGTAATTTAAAACTTGTTGAATGGCATTTGCAGAGAATAAATGTCAGTATATCTGAAAAGGATATGATTGTGTGTCGTATTCTTTCCTTTCCCTTTTTTTTTTGGAGGTGATTTCACTGATTTCGTGGAAGAAATCAGTAATAACAAAGACAACAATAAGTTGATAAAACCAACACTCGATATAATATCACGGTATGTCTAAAATTAGATGTTTTTTAATGCGACTTTTGGACGTCAATTAAAAAGCAATTTGGCATTTCGCAGCCTTTTAATAAGAAGTGGGATTTCCAAAACCTTGAGATCAAGAGCTTCCCAAAGTTTTTCTAGTTGACACTGTTCGTAATTGATGTTATCTCGGAAACTTTAATCATTGTCAACAAACCATTTTCAGTTACACAGAAAAAATGTTGTTGAAAAATTGACATACAAATTCGGCACTTATCTTCACCATAAAATGTCGACTTTTCATTTTTCAGTTACCAATAAAGCCATATCCGCTCGAATTGTACTAAATTAGTATGTTGATGAAGCGTCGCGATTTTCCTGGAACTGCGTAACTTTAATTGTCGAGACTGGCGGAGAGATAATTTCGTAGAATCTCAGGTATCTGTTTTGAAAAAGTTTTCCAGCGGACAGTAAATAAGTAGGAAAGCGCATTGGTCCAACAACATTTTTATTTTATTTCCCAGAATATTGCGCTTATTTTCCTAATATAATGAATTTATTGTCTTTTTTTTTAGTTCTAAAAACAAAACTGAATGAATGCTTTTTTTCTAAAACACTTCTGTAAATAATCTGTCATCTTTTAATTCTTGGAATAAATTCATCCAAAACTGTGGAAAATGCCAGCTGTCGAATCACATTGTTTTGAAAACTCACCAATGGCATCTTTTGTCAAGATCTGCAACAATTGGTGGATTGTATCCACCTCCACTGAGTGTCTCACCCCTCCCCTTTATGGGGATGATTGGGTCCATCCTAGATTTTCTCCTGCTTAGTCTTTTCCTTCTTCTAAATTCTGCTCCTACAGGGTCTAATTTTTTAAAAATAATTCTCATTGTTCTTCCGATACCACAAGACCCTGAAAGTTTGACATATGATAATTCTGCAAACTTTTTCCCCCAATTTATTGGGCAAAAGTACAAAAATGAAACAAACAATAAACAAGTTATAAAATGTTCTAAAGCGCCATTTTTTTTGCAGAGAGAAGACTGAGCGACCGGGCATGGCATATGCCTGCAATGTTAGGCTGTAGTACCATATGCCCCAATTGCAAGCACCAGTTCACGTGCTGCACTCCGGTGCCGACATGCTGCACGAGCCGGAGATCGGTCCACGTCCTTTCCGGGGGCGGCGTGGTGACGGTGCTGCCCCCCTGTCCGTCCCCGCAAGTGTCGCCGAGCGTGCCCTTGACGTTCGTGCTGCCGCCCTTCGTCGCCGCCCCCCAACCGCCGCCGGAAGCCAAGCCCGAAACGGAACTGGCAAGACTTTCGGATACCGTCAGGGCTCTGCACCTATCCGGTTGGTACTACGAAGGCCTCACCTACGACAAAAGCGACGAACTCCTAAAAGACAGTAAAGTGGGTACTTTCCTAGTGCGCAACTCCTCCGACCCGCGGTTCCTTTTCTCGTTGAGTGTGCAGACCGATCAGGGGCCTAAATCGGTGAGACTTTTCTACATCAACGGGTACTTCAGGCTGGACGCGGAGCCCCACCTGCAGGCGTCCATGCCGCTCTTCCCCGGCGTGGTGGAGTTGATCCAGTACTACGTCAGGCGGAAGAAGTCCGGCAGGAATGACGCCCAGGTCTGGGTGGACCCGCAGGGGAAGTGTCTGTCGTCGATCTACCTCGACCAGCCCCTGAGGAAGGAGGGAAAGCCTCCGACGCTTAAACATTTAGCTCGATTGGCCATCAACAGGGAGCTCCGGAACACGTCCAAGACGAGGATTCTCAAACTAGAGCTGCCCACCTCACTTACGGCATACTTGGCGGAGTATCCTTACTCCCTCTAGTGGCACCAAAGACTGGTCGGTACCTTTTACATACCGACAATCAGGGAACACCATTGAAGTATTCTAAATGCGCCCGATGTTCGCGCTTAGGTAGAGTAACAAATTAAATACCAAGGTTCTGTTTGTTAATCAAAAAACTCATCTTGATACGCGTAAGCCATATTGGCTAATGTAGCGAACATGATTGTTGTTTTATTTTGTTATGGTATATTTTTTATAAATTACTCCGAAAAGGCATAATTGACCCCTAGATTTCGTTTCAATGCCATAAATAATTCTAGCTGTGGAGTCAATTTGCATTGCTTGTGTAAATCATAGGGACTTGCAGCCGGTGTTAACGCCGATAACTGATTTTATTGTATTGAAACAAAGATTAGTGGTTAATTAGAACAAAAAAATATTTGTTTAGTTGTAACACCTATTTATTTTTCTCAGTTAGCTCTAAGCATCTACCAATATCGGATTTTCACTTTGTATTATATTTTAAGTTTGTAATCGACTATATTACTTAGTATGTATGTACTAAATATTCATGTCAGGTCGGATCAAACGCCTTCTTAATGACACATCAAACTGAATGATAAAAGCATGAACAATTTCCCAAATTCTGACAGATTTCAGGTGTTTAACCGGCCTCGAACCAATCATCCTTCTAGAATAGTAAAACTAGTCTGATTGTTTCGTATTTCATGGAACAAAACAATCATTGTTTAATTTTTTAAAACATACAAAGTTTGAGATTAACAAGCAGGATGATAACGTTGTAATCTGAATGTATTTATATATTTCGTTGTAAACACAAAAGGGACGAATGAAAGAAAAAGAGCGTTTGTATGTTTGTTTTAGTTAATTAAAAGCTGTATTTATTTCTCTAGGAAATTATTAAATTATTTATTTTAAATCTCGCTCGTTTCATTACGCCACCGCAACCCTCTTCTCTTTCACCCACTGCCTGATCACTTTCGCGATCTGATCCGCTTGGGTGGAGGTGCTGCTCCTCAGCAGCTGCAAGACGTCGCCCAACATGTCGACCGGGAACTTCTGCGCGACGACCCCTTGGAACACCCCGGCGATGGCCCCCCGTTTTCCCTCCCAAAACTCCGGGTTCGGGTCCAATCGGTCCAGCATGTCGAAAGCTTTCGCTGCGTACCAAAATTGGCCCATTCTGTAGCAGTCGTTGGCGATCAAGAGCAGCAGATTGAAGCTTTCGGCGCTGCTTTCCATTTTCAGGTACAGTTCCCACGCCAATTCGGGTTTTCCGTTCATGATGTAACAACGGGACAAGTTCGAAATGTAGATCGGGCTGTCCTTTATCTTTTGATCCTGGATCAGAAGGAAGGTTTCCTCCGCCTCCTTGAATTGATTGCAGGCCGTCTTTGCCTGGGCGAAATTGAAGTTGAATGTGTCATCTGCGACAATATTTTTGTGGAATTAATAAATCTCGAGTATTTTCATTCAACATATTTCCTTTTAACTAAGGCTGGGCAAAATTTCTGATTAATCTGGTTAATTAAGCCATTAAGCTATAAATTGATAACAGATAAAAGGTTTAAAATTTGATAAAAATTAACTAATGAATCGATTATCACTAAACATTATTTTTCTTGTACTTCATTTCTGCACCTATGAGTTCAACTTAATCAGTGATTAAGTCACAGATATCCATTTTTTAATTACTGTTTATGTAGCTTCAACTGAAAAAACACTCACTTTTAAGTTATGTTTAGTAGTATATATTACAACGTGCGATCAAGAATAAAATACCTCTAGTTACCACTTGATGCGACAACGTTTTTGGAACATGTCGGAGGCAACAATGTCAAGTCTAAGTTGCTTAAGCTCTCATCTATGTAATTTTAGGTTGATAAGCGAAACTATCTACAACATACTGCCAAAAAACATGGTCGAAAATTCATTCAAAATATTCAATAATTTAAAAAACTGCGCAGTCTGCAATGAAAAAATTCGTTTACATTTTGAAAATGACAACTTTTGTTTTTCAAATGGTACTACGAATTTTTTGACGATTTTAATATACATTCATATGCGCTAATTATAAATGAAATGAATAAAAAAATTATTAAAATTAAAGCTGTAGTTCAGACTTTTAAAACTAATTTAAAACAGTTAATTAAACTTAAAACACTGAACACTAGGTTTAAGGTGTTACTTATTTTGTCCTTCTAAACTGTGGGTAACACATTTTTAAAAACATTTTAATGAAATACAAAAGTAAAAACCAATCAGAGTTGGGTACATTTAACCGTCAAAGAAAAAAAAGCATATTTAATGTATTATCACTCAGAAATAAAATCCCAACTGGAATAAACCCCTTACATGGTATATTTACACCTTCAGTCTACAAAAACGTAACAGTAACGTAAAAACAGCCAAGTACCAAAGTCAGTTAATTAACATCACAATAAGAAATGAAATAATATTCATTTCGTCACCATGTACATACGTGTAGACGTAAACATAGTTCCGTAACAAGTAACATATGATGAAATGCTCCACAAGTATTGTTTTTTGATAAACACCTTTTAATTTTTATGAAAATAAACTGCCGTAATGTAAATAACCGGCACAATAATAATTGAAAGTAATAGCAAGTGTAAATGGTATGTAAAAACACCACAGTTAAAACAAATAAAAATCTTTCACTTACGTTTTTATTAACTGTTGTTATTGCTGACGAAATGTGTCGCTTTTAATGTTACCTTGGGCAAAACGTCACATCAAAATATGTTTTCTGCCAATTGCATTTACTTGAATTTCATGCAACAAATCAAAGTTGCATTCAAAAAATTGTAATTGCAATCGTGTGGATTTTTTGTTGTCAAATGAATTGGAAAATTTTTAAATTGTAATCAGAGAAAAACTATTGGGTAAACACTAAGCCAACTAAATTTATGGACAAAACGATAAAATCAAATAATAAATTTGAAGTAATTGAGTCGCTTGTGAAACTATACGCATAAGTTTATTGAGAAATAGTTTTATCGTTATCTCGTGATTCAATATTTTGACATTTTTTATTTCACAAATTATTGAACGGATTTTTTAGATAAAAGCCAATTAAAGTAGTAGCTATGTTCATTGACGACGATAGCTTTTCTTATCAAATAATAACACGGCCTCCCTTAACTTCCTTTCTTTTCGATAACACTTGCAACTGAAAAAAATATATGAAAACCGTGAAACAATAAATGCGCATTTAAAATTATTTTAAAAATATTTGTTTTTAAAGTTTTTAAAAACAACAAACCGATTTCGTATTTTTTGGAATTTTATTTTAGAACTAAGCGGAACCGGTAAACAAAATGTAAATGTTTCTGTTTGGTACGCTAGGCCTATACACCATAAAACATAAAATATGTTCAACAACAAAACTGCATTACATATAAATACATAAATTACATAATTAATAATCAAAAGTAAACTGATTAGATTTTAAAAATCTTAATTTGAGATATATTATGCAACCAACTATCCACTGAAACCGCCCGAGAAACAGTTTAAAATATTGATTTCTGTGTCATCCCCTCGGATAGGGTGCATCGATTTTAATGAAACTTGGTATACATCAGTATTTACTGTTAGAAATTAGAAAATAGGAAGCTAAGATTTCCAATATACTTTTTGATTAATATTAATTAACTTTAGGCATAAAAATACCTATTTGCCAGTGTTATTTTTTTTTCAAATATCGTGTGTTACTAATTTTTTAATTGTGTTTAGTGGATATTTTAATGCTCTATGTTTGTGCCAAATTCTATTCTATCTTCATTTGTTTTATCTTTGCGGAGTTTTGAAATTTTTAGAAACTGTTTTAGACAGCCAAAACATTTTTCGATAAAATGCTTGGTTTAGGAGCTATAAAGAGCGAAATATGTTTTAACATTGTTTAAAAAGAGTTGACTGTTATCGAAAAATGTAATTGCTTCGCGATTTATTCTTCCATCTTGAATTAATTGTTGAATGCTAAATTTTTCGAGAATGTATCCGAGTTCGTACGTCATTTGAATAAAAAAATTTCCATCGATTTCGGTGTAAATGAAATTTGGGTTGAATATGCGTCGTGAATACATAAATTCGTGATTTGCAATTATGTACTGTCCCAAAAATCACTGTCTAATATAGTGTTCCAAAAATGGTGATTATATTCTCCAACAAAATGTTAATTTTGGAAGCATCTGGAAACGGGCGGGGAATAAATGAAAAAAGTTTAGAAATATGTCTTTTCTTTTGTCATTTCATGAACAAATCTTGAAACATCTTGTGTGTACTCGTATTACGAGTCTTTTGTTCCATTTCAGTTGTAATTCCATCCTTTCAAAACTAATACGAGAATTGCGTATCTGATAAAGCAGCACGAAAATACGCAAACTTGTATACCGATTCTAATTCTGCACAGATTTGGTACTAAAATATTAAATGGTTTTATTTTTATTTCGTTCCAACATTGAGAATGCTGTATCAGCTCAGTTCACATATAATTTTATCAATGGACTGACGAAACATAATTATTATCAAAAGGAATTAAAACAAATGTCATTGAATGTCAATGTGTTATTTAGCTGCAGATTCTGCAAGTTCAAAATAATGTCTAAAATATACGAACGCTAAGCGATACATTTATTATTATTATTCATTTTTACAATTTAACAATCAACTAGACAGATACTGTCAAAACTCCATAATGATAACAATAAAAATAGGCTTATGCTCGGTTTATACAATTCAGCGCCTTAGGCGCCAGTACTTACGGATCCTATTTGACTGGAGCGTAAAATTGATAATAACTATTTGTGAAATCGTTTAACGTCATATTTTTAATTTATAAAATTATAGATTTCTGAGGTTCCAAAAGCAAAACAAGTCTGATCTGTCAAGGTAACTTTTTTATCATGTTTTCTTTTTCAAAGCTTATATTTTAATTACTTGTATTTAAATGCCTTCATTTTAGGTCTAAGTAATTTCAAATTTAATTCAAAGTTGTATTGTTTTATCTATTATTATTTATTATTTAAAACTTTTTGTTTTTTAATTTTTTTTTTTGTACACCACAAACAAAATGGTCTTTTTTTCCAATCACTTTAGTAAGAAAGTTATTATTAAATATATATATATATACATAAATTGAAATATATATTAATCTATATCAAAATCTGAAACTTATTTTGCAAATATTCCAAGAAGCCAAATTAAAATGTCAGTTTCTCTGATCTAGCATTACTTTTAACTTACCTGAATGCAAGAAACTCTTGATTGAAGATAAATAAACCAGAACTTCTTCAAACTGTCCAGCAAGAAAAAAGAACGCTGCCATACACTGACGCCCATCAATGGTATCACATTCGCTGGCTGAACTTCCCACCAACTGAAAACATTCCTCTGCAGTTTTGATATGATCAGGCTAAAATAAGATGATCAGTATTGATTCAAAATTGTTAATTATAATTTACAGAGTTCAATTCTTGACCTAAAGCGGCATTTACAACTCCCTTCAAGATGTATTCTTGTGGTACCGCTGGCTGCAAATCTTGCAACAAATCATAAGCTTCTTTAATGTCATCATTTCTCAGGTAATGGATGACCAAATTAAGTCTTGCTTCAGGGATGACATCAACCAAAGATGGAAATACTTGCATGGCACCTTCACCATCTCTGAATACTACCAGATTATGTTTAACCAAGTCATAACCAAAACCCACATTGGCGCTTTGTTCAACAATCGATCTCAGTTCATTCTCAGCAACTGAACCTTTATACAGACGAAAGTGGTTGCAAGCCTTCAGGTTTATTGCTATAACTGAATCAGGATACTGGTTTAAATACAAAGTTAAAACCTCTTGGGATACATCATAATAATCCAGCTTATAGTAACAAAGGGCGACGTATACATTTAAAGCTAGATTGTTGCGATTCTGTAGCAATAATCTTTTGTAAATATCAATAGCTTCTTGGTAATGAGCTCTCAGATAATGTATGGCTGCTAGACTTAACTGATCTTCAAGAACATCTTGCAGCTGTTCATGGTGATCCATTAAGGCAGCTTCATCTCTCAGTTTGTGAGATAAATGAAAATTTAATCTGGTCTTCAAACCACCGGTGGGAGCTTTTTGTAACATTTCTTTGGATTCTTCATACATTCCTAAATAAAAATAACAGCAAGCTAAATTAACTGCGAGATTCTCCAAATCAGGTTTTGATTTTAACAGATTTTCATATATTGCCAGCGCCTTTTTATAATTCCCTTGATGAAATGCGCAGTAACCCATCCACAAGTCGATAGTGGCATCTTGCTCCTGATACTGCATAAACTGAAATTACAATAGAAAATATGAAAACGATGAAAATATATTTCTTACTTCTAACAAAGTCATAGCTCCTGTGTAATCTCTTTCCTTCAAGTAATCTTCAAATCTTGGGCCATTTTTGTTGGTGACGGTATCTCGATTTGAACTCGTTGATTCTGTAGTGGCGCTTATCGCTGGCTTTACTCTGCTTAGAATCTAAAAGACAGCACATTATAAACTGCTAATTTTTTAACTGATAAAGAACAATACCATCACAAATAAATGATGATTTTAGGGGAGAATATTAAAACTTTTTGTTTGCAATGCAACGCTTTTGTAACCATGACAACAAAAACTAGTGACATTTTTTTGATAATTTTGTGATTGTAGAAGCGCATCGGCAATTATTATAAACGAAATATGTAGAATACTGTAAGAAAGGCATTATTGTTAGAATTATTGTTACCTGAAGTTGTATTTATAAATTCATGACAAACACAAGGCTTTTTGAAAATTTTTAAGCTTCAATATTATCTGTACGAAAAACATCATAGTTCTATAACTACACAAATGTTTGTTAAATGTCTTGATCATTAATTTCGAAAATTCAACAACTCTCAACCGGAGTTCAAAAAAATCGACATTGACAAGTAAGTGACAGATAAAAGGCTGCCAACGAATAATCTTCAAAATCACCAAGTTAATTTGACATAAGGTGACTGATAGAATTAATTAACCAAAAACCGCAAAAAGTTTTAATTATGTTCACTTCATCTCTACGACTTTAAAGATGTTGGAGAGTGTTAAACACGTAATTTTGATTCTTTCGGGCAAGGGTGGAGTGGGCAAATCGACTGTCAGCACCCAACTGGCATTGACATTGAAAGAAAAAGATTTTAAGGTTAGTTCAACATTTTCTTGAAAGTTTCGAAAATATGTTTATTTCCAGGTTGGTCTACTAGACATCGACTTATGCGGACCAAGTATTCCATACCTCCTCCAACTAGAAGGCAAAGACGTCCACCAAGCTGATGGAGGGTATGTTTTGAAGTTGCTTTGATTCTCATTGTTGAATTCTTTACTTTATTGCAGTTGGGTTCCTGTTTATACAGATAACGACCAGAAACTTGCGGTTATGTCAATAGGCTTTTTACTCAATAATAGAAATAACGCTATAGTGTGGCGGGGTCCTAAAAAAACTGCAATGGTGAGGCAGTTTTTAACCGATGTTTGTTGGGGCGATTTGGACTATCTTTTGATTGATACACCTCCAGGTTAGTTATATTTGTTTTCCACAATTCCATGATTAATGTGCCAATTTGTAGGAACATCGGATGAACACATCAGTGTTATGGAAAGTTTAAGAGGCATTAAATGTGATGGTGCTATCATAGTGACAACCCCTCAACAAGTCTCGACTGAAGATGTCAGGAAAGAAATAACCTTTTGTAAAAAGACTGGAATTCCTGTATTAGGTTTGATTGAAAATATGAGTGGCTTTGTGTGCCCTTCATGTACGGAATGTACAAATATATTCAGTAAAGGAGGCGGGGAAGCTTTGGCAGAGCTTGCTCAAGTGCCGTTTTTAGGAGTATTACCTATAGATCCTAGAGTTGGGACACTTCTAGGGAAAGCTTGTGTCAAAGAATTACCAGATTCCCCCTCAGCCAAAACCTTCAATGAAATTGCGCAAAAAATAACAACATAAAATATTTTTATATCTGTACTATTATTACATTAAAAGCGCATTTTAAGTATCTTGTTTTTACAAATCTGTGCCCATACTTACCATATTTTTCACGCAAGAATAATAGAAAATTAGAGATAACTACATCAGAGGGGAGGATGTTTCTATAACCACTTTAAACATTGATTTCTTTAAAAATATAATTATTACTTTCTCAGGCGCGTCACATTTTGAAACATGAAAAATTAGTAATCAAATTAGATGCTTCTAATAATCTGTTGAAGACTGATCTTATTTTAAATGACAGTATTGCAAGTAAAAATAAGTTAAATACATGCTGCTAGTAAACCTGAAACTGAATTTATAGGTTTCCAGCAAAGCTGAATTGTCTCCCAGGTGGTCAGGTAGCAGCCTAAAAACCTTCGATAGATTAAACATAAACATTAAACTAAATGACATAATTTCAGACTGACACATACATAAGAATATGAAATGATGCAGTACCAAAAACCTATGACAAAGCTGTTACCCAGAAAAACGAATATTTGAATTTAAAATTAAAACAGTTTAGAGAGATCGTACATTTTGAAACTACTTATTGATTTTCTAAAAACATTTTAAAGTGATTAAAATTAAATAGTTCAATTTAGTTTATTGATTAAACATATCTAAACTTTAAATCTAACTGACTGATGCGGTCTTCTTTCATTTCAAGCAATAATAAGACTAACTAAAAGGGCCTTACCTGGCTCCAGTGGGAAACAACTCGATTCCGACCCTTTTAGCAGACAGGTAATATTATTTACTCTAGATTTCAGAAGACGCCAACCCTCATCATGTTAGGATTATTACCAGTTATTTGCTTAATGTTAACAACTCCAACTTAAAATTACCCTCGATAAACTTTAACTTCCTTTAATAAATAATTTTGTTTATCAAAAGCTGAAATTTTGCAAGGACCCAAAATTCATTTAAAATAACTTTATTTATTCTTTAATTTGTTGAAATGTGATGCTAAATTTCATTTATTACGGAACAATTTTCCAATGTTTCAGCTTTTTTTCTGAAAAATCTAAAATTGAAAAGTCCAGACTTTGGGCAGATACTAATTAAAGACAACAAAATGTTTGCTGAGAAAGTTAAAACTATTATAAAATNNAAAAATTAAAAAATAAAGTAAAATTTCAGCTTTTTTCCTTTATATTACAGGGTTATTATAAATGTTTCTAACATCGTAGTATGTTGTGGAAATTTGCCGCCTATAATTCTGGTGTGGATATGTTACTATTTAGGGTCAATTGATGTGATTATTTGAATATTCAACAACAAAAAATGTTAAATTTATATTCTAGTACAAATGCAGAAATTGAGAGGCGGCAAATCTATACATTTGAGAATAAATTACAGCTGACTACGATGTTAGAAACATCTATAATAACCCTGTAATTTAATAAAAGTAAAGAACACTGTACATCCACTTTTGAAATATTAAATCAATTCTTCGGTGTTAATGCAGTTAAAATGATCCAATTTTTGCTGTTTTTACCATTTCAAACGAAACGTTTATTGTTTTGCATTTGTCAAAAATGATATCAACTTTTTTCTATTAAATATATTTGCAGAGGACTTTTTTAACGATTATCGTTTTTCCAAATCAGTAGACGTACAAAAAGAAAAATTTTTATGCATCAGATTACACTGTTGAAACATCAATTTTTAAGTGGGCTGACTGATCCATTCTGATAACGAATTATGTTACGTATAGAATAATAATAAAATTCTATTTTCAATGGACACCAAAATTATTTAGAAAAATGTGGATCATAATCTTGCCATCTGAGAATATATTTTCAAGAATATAATCCATGAGACATAAAATTTAATTTAATGATAAGTCAGTTAACAGATAACGGATCATGGGATTCTAGATAATAAATAATAAAATATTTTCCAAAAAATAATTTAGTTTTTCAAAACGTGACTTTTTCATATGATCAATAAGTTGGTGTAATTTCCGAAGAAATAAATGAAATAATGGCTCCTAATATAATGATTTTTTTACCATTAGTTTGAACACTTATTTTTTATCATTTTACAAAAATAAGTGAAAGCGATACATGTTTGAAATATGTAAATATAAAATGTGCTCTATCAGAAAATAGTTATTTAAAATGATATGAGTCATTATTTGATGAGTAAATATGGATGCGTCATAACATTCTTAATTGATGGAAATGTTTCGATAATTAACCACTTGTAATCTCAAAAAAAGCTTCAAAGCTCGTTCAGAAACGAGCAAAGGGTGTCACTACATGAATCACCCTGTACATTTCGTTATCAGAAAATATTATGTCAAAGTTGTAAGAGCTTCATGTTTTGAGAAAACATTTTTAATTAACCTGAACAGTTTTTGCAATTGATGTAAATCTGATAGCAGCTCGCATTTTGGGTGGATGACCATTGAAATAAATTATTACGAATTGAAAAACCAAATAGAAAACGAGATCGCTGCAATTTACATATTTTTGGTTTAAAAATGTTTATTTGTTGATTCCGTAATGATCAATTTGTCACTTTCGTATTGATTCTGCAACCGCTTCAACTGAGAAAAGGTAATTATTGACACTGCACCACGTACTGACAATCCTACACGTAATATTGATTGGTGTATTCAACAACTAAAAGAAAGCTGTCAGAACTTTTATTTTTAATTATCGTTGATTTAAATTTATATTCCACTGTGACGGGTGTAATAAACTTTAATTAAACAGGACAATGTGTGAATTAAAGCTATAGTTTGGTATTTTCCTTTTATTGTAGAAAAACTGAATAAATTAGAAATAAAAGGACAAGGATATTTTACAAATTTTTTCAACTATTTATTATCCCATAAGTGTTATCCTAAAGTAATAATAACGTACACAATAATAATAATAGTCTTCAATCTGCACATGGAATAAATTATAAAAAAAAGATTGTAATACTTTGGCCTAGTGCATATGTTACGCGAAACCGTATTAACATACAAAACATGGCAGTTCCTTAGCCGCAACCGGCTTCCTATCGCAGTTATAATATACAAAGAAACTGAACGCATGGACTAATAATGGAATGTTGCAGATGTAATACAATTTAGAAGCATTTCCTGTGGACGATGGATGGTCCAGATTCATCATACTCTTGTTTGGAGATCCACATCTGTTGGAATGTAGACAAGGAAGCGAGGATGGACCCGCCGATCCACACGGAGTATTTCCTCTCTGGGGGCGCGATGATCTTGATCTTCATCGTGGATGGGGCGAGCGCGGTGATTTCCTTCTGCATGCGGTCGGCGATCCCCGGGTACATGGTGGTACCGCCGGAGAGCACGGTGTTGGCGTAGAGATCCTTACGGATGTCCACGTCGCACTTCATGATGGAGTTGTAGGTGGTCTCGTGGATGCCGCAGGCTTCCATCCCCAAGAACGAGGGCTGGAAGAGGGCCTCCGGACAACGGAACCTCTCGTTGCCGATGGTGATGACCTGTCCGTCGGGGAGCTCGTAGCTCTTCTCCAGCGAGCTGGAGCTGGCGGCCGTCGCCATTTCCTGTTCGAAGTCCAGAGCCACGTAGCAGAGCTTCTCCTTGATGTCACGGACGATTTCCCTCTCGGCGGTGGTGGTGAAAGAGTAACCGCGTTCAGTCAAGATTTTCATGAGGTAGTCGGTCAGATCGCGACCGGCCAAGTCCAGACGCAGGATGGCGTGGGGCAAAGCGTAACCCTCGTAGATGGGCACGGTGTGGGAGACGCCGTCTCCGGAATCCAAGACGATACCGGTCGTACGACCGGAAGCGTACAAGGAGAGCACGGCTTGGATGGCTACATACATAGCGGGAGTATTGAAAGTCTCGAACATGATCTGGGTCATCTTCTCTCGGTTGGCTTTGGGGTTCAACGGGGCTTCAGTCAGGAGGACGGGGTGTTCCTCGGGCGCCACGCGGAGCTCATTGTAGAAAGTGTGATGCCAGATTTTCTCCATGTCGTCCCAGTTCGTGACGATCCCGTGCTCGATGGGGTATTTCAAGGTTAGGATGCCTCTCTTGCTCTGGGCCTCGTCGCCCACGTAAGAGTCCTTCTGTCCCATTCCGACCATCACGCCTTGATGTCTCGGGCGGCCGACGATCGAGGGGAACACGGCGCGGGGGGCGTCGTCCCCAGCGAAACCGGCTTTGCACATACCGGAACCGTTGTCGACGACCAAAGCGGCAACTTCTTCGTCACACATGTTGATTAGTTAATACTGAAATCAAAAAGAGAGAAAAATTAATCAATCGGATGCCTCCGCTCGATGAATGAATTTAAAAAAAAAAAAAAACCGGCAGAACCACACAATGGAATCCGTTAGGGCAAGAACCGGTACGGCGGCTACGCCTCTTACATATTCATGTCCCGACGCTAAAAAAAGAACTCGATTACACAATTTTCACATCCGAATTTGGGAAATTGTTGCACTGGCTCGAAAGAACGAAAGAATTCGGAATTTAAATGAGAACAGTCGAAGGTTTCAAGTCACGATTCACGGCCACACCCCGAACGTACTTAAGTATGGATCCACCAATCACTCGCAACTTACTTTGGGGTTATTAGACTGTAGTAACAATACTAGTTATTGGTTTGGAGCACAGTTTCGCCGGTTCGACGACTGTGTGCACGATATCACAAGGCAGTGGTTGGACTGTCTGGAATTCAAAATTTCGCCGGCTTTATATGACGTGTTTGAACGTGCCCCTCCCTATCAAAAAAGGCTCAACAGCGCAGTATCAGTGGCGGAGAGAGCCAATGGCGAGCAACATTACCATATAAGGCATAGCATTGCATCGGTCCCCCCCTGCCCCCGCGGATCATCGTGACACACTTCACGTCCTTATCACAGACGGGACGAAGACGGCGATAAAAATCACGCCCGAGTTTAAATAATTAATCGAAAATCGCAACATGAATGGTGGCTATAAAACAAACAGTTGGTTTGTCCGGTCGCGATTTATGATCTGGCGGCGGTCCAACGTTTGTTTTGAAGAAGGCCGAGGTCGGCTATTTCTGCCGCAACCACCTGCCGGGGGTTAAAAATAGCCCGCGTCAGGTGGTCGGGGCGAAGCGCCGGGAATCGCACGAGAATAATGGGCATAAATGCGCCCCTCGGTGTGGAAAAATTGTTGAAAACTTACCGTTCGAACGGACACGTCACAGAACTACAGCGATCAACCAGCGAATGAAAGATGCCGGTTGCGATTTCGAGGAAGGCGCAGGCTGGACTGGCCCGGGTGGGCCGGGGTGGAAATTCGAATTTTCTCGGGGGCGAGGGCCGGGTTTTCGGGGGGCGGCCGTCGGGAGCGGGCGATTCGGGGGTGGTTTTGCACGGAACGGCGTCGGATCGGGGCGATTGTTTTTGGTTTTGTTGATACGGTTGTCGGGTCGGGCGCGGCCTCCCCTGCGGATGGACTCGTCCGCCCCACCAGACTCATTCACGAACGTTACCATATATGGGCATAAAGCGGACGGTGCGCGCTGATTGGTCGGCCGGTCGGCCTAACCTAACTCGAGACACGGTGATGTTGCCGGCCGGCTTTCCGATTCATCCTGGGGTCCTGGCCTCCTTCCTCGACCTTGAACGCTTATGTCACGGAGTTCTTCTGCTGGATTCCGGCGGACCTGGAGGGCCGCCGGAGAAGAGGCGTCCGGCAGATGGCCGGCGAGGTGGAATCTCCTCTAACTGTCCGGAGATGGGAATGTGGTGCATCAACGGAACCCGGTACAGTTACGGATTTCATAAAAGCGAGTCTGCCACTTTTTGCCCGCTGATGGCCGGAGTTTTTTCGCGTCCGGTCCTGGGGTATAAATATCCAGGGTCGGACGTGTTTTAACGATTTTTGTGGCCAAAACCACGCGAAGATGCCATCGCTTTCGCAGGTGAAGGTCGCACAGGTAGCTGGCCCGATAAATTCAGACGAGGAAACTGCATGTTATGTTTTCGCCAAAAAAATTCATTTCGCTTCGAAAAAGCTGTGACATATTTCACACACCGACAGAAATTTGCATGTTTGCGGTTTCATCGCCTCCCAAACAAATTTTTTTTTGATAAAATTGTCACCAAGTCTTTAGTATCCAAACGGTTCTGGAGCTTAATTGTGTAATTAACATTTGCTCAAGTATCTAGACACGAAATAATTTGATGAATTGAGTTGTGCATTTTTCCTTGTATTTTCGCAAGCGCTAGCGTGTGCGTCCTCAAAATTAAATCTTTGCTAACAATAAAGGTGCATTTGAAATGTGATTTTGCAACCGTGCGGAATTTTCAGAGTGTAATAAACAATTCTGAGCTCAAACTGTAATCACTTTAATACCTCTTATCACTCTGTCAACGAATGCACAAGATCGTTGATTATAATAATTAAAAGTGTCAATTGAATAATCGTGACAGATACCGTTTTTCAGTGTCTGCACGTTATAAATTACACGGAATGTCCCAATTTATCCAACTCAAAAATTTCTGTTTGTTGTAAAAATTCATGGAAAAAGGTGAGATTTTTCCGAGTCAACAGAAAGTGTCATTGCTTTCCGCTTATCTGAAAGTGATGATCTGTTTTTCAAATTATGTGAAAATAACTTCTCCTAATTATGCCACAAATGACAATTCCTTTTGTCACTTTTTTGTGCATTTATTTAACATCTGTTGAAATAATAATAAATAAATTTAATTAATTGGACACAGTTTTTGTCAAAATTTTTCTCATAGAATCTGTGACGTTGATGAATTGACAACAAAGTATATTCTTTCAACATCTGCTTTTGATTACCAGATAAAATTAGACTGCTTGATGTAAATTTCAGACATTTAGGTACGTGAATGGAAGGTCATTGATGTAATTTAACAGAAATGAAGTGTTTTGAGGAGAATAGTGATAAACAAAAACCACTTCTTCCGCCAGTTATTTTTAGAAGTTCTTAGGATTGTGAATATGGTTTTAATGTCTTAGAAAACGTTATTCCGGTGATGATTCTGTTCTCTTATGAATTTGTTGTCTAATAACAAATTTTAGAATCTACCGAAGTTATGAAATCTCCATTTCAATGTTTGACATCTTATGTTATTCTTTGAACAAATGTATCAAAAGAACGGACATATTTTTTTTAACCTGTTTTGTCTTAAATTTGTTACTCAAGTTTGCATTCATATTCAGAAAAAAAGCCAAAAGAAAAATCTTGTCATCGAATGCATTTTCGGAAAATGCTCGAAGCTTCGAACCAAGTTTTAGGTTCCACAGAACGTGGCCTCAACTTTTTTGTTTTATTAAATGTGATACTCTGTATGTTTTAATACATTTAAAATTTAGATGCAATTCTGAATTATGAACTTATGTTTTCAAAGCTCATAGTGATAAAAGCCGGTTGAAGAGAAAATAATAAAAAAATGTTCCTGTTGATCATTTTCTATTGAAGATCTATTTTTAAGCAACAGAAAGGAAATTAATTTAAAAATAAGTTATTCTGAAAAATAGTTTTTATGGAATTTAAAGATCATGTAATTTATTGAGTTGTAGAAATAAAAAAAATTCATCGTAAGTTATTGCCCGTAGGATGACGGAAATTGATTTATGGGGTTTGTGGCAGTTGCGATTGCATTTTTTTTCAAAAGCCTTGAACATTACATAACTTTAGCATCTTATAATTTTACCCAGATTCCAAATAAGCAATATATTTCAAATTAACAAAATTGAGGTCAGTTTTTCGAAATTGTTAAATTGGTGGACAAATAATAAAATGAAGAATTAAATTGATTCAGATTGGAATTATCATAAATAAATAAAATTATAGACACACAATTGAGTGTAAATTTATCAAAACCAGTATTCAGATTCAAAAGATCGATAGCGGTACTGTTGTTTCGAATTAATCAATCTTTTGATTTTAAAATGTTTCGCAAAACGTCTAAAGTGTTCGATATTGATTATTAAGCAGGAAAATTAATTTCCGAATTTTTTGTTTTGCAATTTTCCCGTATCTCGATCACGAATAATCGTCTGTTCTGTCACGATTACCGTTTTTACCCATAAAAGGACATTCAATTTCTTTCTAGCTATCTTTATTTGATTTAATCGGTCAAGGTGCCAAAATATTGCGAGGAAAGTCAGATCACTGTGGGACTTCCCTTTCTTTTTAATATAGCAGAGTGCGTGTAGTTTTCGTTACGTGTTTTCTTTTAAATAAGGAAATCGAATTCTCTTTTTGTTATGTCTGTTGGGAAACAAATGTTTGGGGAAAAACCGCAAGAAGCAAGAGGAAATGTATGCAAAATCCATTTCGTACAAGTACTGTTCACATATATGGCCATTCAGCTGTTACCAATAACAAATAAATTATGGTCCTAATTGGACTTAATAACACCCAGTAAGGAGTAACAATACAGCGCCATTTTCCCTCCATCTTGTTGTCGTCGTTTTTACCTGGAAAAGGGCCCCCAGATTGGCGAAAAGTGCCCACTTTCACCATTGGAAGGTTTCTTGTCCAATTATTACGAGTGAGTGCTTTGAACTTGGTCTGCAGACGCACGCTAGACGTTCGCTTATATTTAGATCGTAGTATTGATCAGCGTCCAGACGTCTACCGTCCGTTCCCCCGACTTTGCATCTTCCGAAAAAATCATCGAAACCGGTTGTTATTATTTATGTGTCGTTGTTGCCACGAGATAACATGGGTGGATGTTTTGGTGGGACGGACAGGAAGGAATAATAATGACGATAGTATTCTTTCAGAGAGATAAAGTTTAATTTCTATTCAAGCAACACCACCACCCATATTAACACATGTTCTCTGAGGCGCATAGATATTTCCAAATAAGGACAAAATTTAGTTACCATTTCCTTTCCCACTCGGGTACGCACGTCTGCACCGATCTGTCTCACTTGCTCAATATGGGTGTGACCCAAAAACACCACGAGTGATGATGTTTCCCAAAATTAATGTAATTAAACGCGCATCTAATTGTTTATGCAAATGCGAGCAGATGTGAAAGTTTATGTGTTCCACTGCCTGTGTATTATGGCGTTTTTTTTTATTATTTTTAATTAGTACGAGATAAGAATGGTCAATGAAACTGTTAAGTTGGTTAATGGCTTCGGATTTAACGTTAGAAGGCAGAGTCGGATTAGGTAACGAAATAATCGGTGGGACGAAATGTTGATCTGTGGGATTTTCGACTCGGTTCTCGCCATATTTGTGTACGGAAATGTGGGGAAAATCAGTGGGACATTGACAGTACCGCAGTACAAGTAAATGGGTTCATCTACTGACATTTGGAAATCAACCGCCGAAAAAGGTCACTTTGTCAGTTGAAAAAACACATCTGTTAGATACAACTTTTTGCAAGGAGTGAAACTGACGAAAAGAAGAAAGTTTTTAAGACATCACAGATGACACTAATGCCAGTTAGCTTAATTTTTTTACATCCTGTGTTACAATGTACACAGTTTTATTAATCTCTGTTTTCGCTAAAATTTTTTTTATTAATATTGTTATAGCGGATACCTAATTTCAAAAACTCCATTATTTATAATGGTCTATGTACATTTACGAATAAACGAAATAAGCGAAAATTACATCAAATTATTGGTATGGTATGATCCTTTCCACTTTTTTTTGTTTCGTTTTTGTTTTGATATACTCAGTGAGACATTTTATTTTCGTCAAAATTTGATATTTTACAAAATCCGTTATCCACACTTTAAAATTTAGTTCATAACGATAGAATAAGTCTAACATATAGTATGATATTTTTAATAAATGTTTCGTTAATGAGTTACGAACATTCAAAATATGTTCTAGAGGATATTTGTGAAAATTTGTAACTCCTTTAGGATGTACTGACATGTGAAATATTGTATACATATGCGTACTTATTTTGTTCTGAATTATATTTCGAAATGTGAATTATAACATTAATAAAAAGTTGGGTATGGATAATAATAAGGTTATGTAAGGACAAAAATGTCAAAAAAATTATAGTGCTCTATTTCAAGAACAAAGTTGAGTGTCACTTCAGGAAAAACATGAAACTCGCTTAGCTATACGTATTAAGACATATGTTCTTGTATCTTTTATCAAACGGATGTATCTTTCCAATGAAACATTTATTTGAGAAGTATTAAACATTGTTTTAGAAATAATCGGTTGGAGCTGGACAAACATATGTGTTTTATCTATCCCGGGACACACTGCATCCATAAGTATAGTTCGTTTAATTGGATTATGACTGATTTATTTTACAATTCATATTGCACGAATGTACGTTGCTATGAATTTTAGATCAGTTTACTCATAAATCATTAAACGGAAGTATATTGCTAGCACATGCCTATAAATTTTAGAACAGGCGCCCTACTCATAAGTCATTATCTTAGTTAAACGAGCCATAATAATGGCAGTGTTTACCATCTGTATGCATAAAATAGTTACCATTTTTTTGTTTATTTAAAAACCCTTTGACAATGTTTTGTAATTGTACAAAAACGAAAAAAAAAAACTGGCAAAAGCCCGTGTTGTTGTGATTTTTAGTGTTTTTGTATTTCTATTGAATAATATGATTATTTGATATCAAGAAAATTTGAATCTTTATGTACGCAAAATTTTCATTTTACATATGGATTTTTAAATTCGATGTATCTTTGAAATGAATGGACCTCTGGAATCAGCCGATATTCTATTTTTATCCCACGACCATTTTTAATGTGGGTGTAGAATCTGCACCTAATATTAGCGCACTCGCATTATCTTGCACGCACTTCTATGTGAGAAAAAAGTTGACTTTCCTGTTGTTAATCTGCATACCGATTTTGATCAAAATCGGCATAAGGAGTCAAATGTTGTCGTCACCTTAGTATGAATTCAGTACATTTTAGTGCTTAATGTGAAAATCATTGTTAGAATAAATAAAGCAATTTGTGTCAGTGACAGGTTTTAATTTTTATTTCATACTGTCTGGTAGATTCCGTTTCCCGGCTCCATTTTGAGTCCGGTAAGTGAGCTATTACAGTATCAGAGCCGGTAAGTGTAACCAAGCAACACTTACCGGACTGTTATTTTTTCCACTCACAAAATTGTTCGTACTCTTTTTCGAATCAACTTATTGACTGTACGAATTAATTTTCCTGTTGCTTTTGAAGAAATTTTGTCGTAA
>QDEB01128109.1:9245-25492 GCA_004193795.1 Asbolus verrucosus | reverse complement strand
TTCCCGTGGTGAGATGGCACAAGATCTGGATGTGGCCGTTTGGGTGTCGCGGCTTGGAGTATCCGTTGTTAATCCTTCGCCAACCGGCTACCCGTTCATGTGTAAACTTCGAAACAAGTAGGCATCAAAATTACATCATTTAAATAAATATTTACAGACGGACGGGCAGTGCATATATCATTTTGTACATAGCGTTCCAGCGTCGATGCGAGCAGTCCAGTTGCGGACTATCCGACGTTCTTTATGCCGGAATCACCGAAACCATCGCTGGTTAACCACTTTACATAGCGACCGAGGTGAAATTCGAACACGGTAACACTTGTACGGAGAAGTTTTAATTGCTTTTCCCCCGCTGCGGTATTTATCATGGAAACGCAATAGGAACTGGTAATAAATATTAAGTAGGTTTGTCTGCCTGTATTACATAATGCATTAGTCGGGAAGAGGATACGTATGTATCTACGGGTGATTTGTAGGTGTGAAGATAAACTTGGCCGGTGAAAAACACACAAGGAGGCCGTAGACTCTGTGACAAATTAGCCGCCATAATTCACAGGTTTCGTTTTAGGTGACCCTTGCTTTTTCCGGAACTTATTCTGAATAATATGGCTGGTGAGAAGGAGAAAAGAGCGAAACGTGATGAGTTCGCAAAGTGGATAAGGAATTTGGGGACTGAGGTGAAAGTATGAAAGCACTTCAAGCCAGGGATTCCAGATCGCGGCTGTACTAGAGAGATAAAATAGAAACATCCTTTATTTTTTAAGAAGAGACGAGAGGAATAAAGAGAGAGGCATCTTTTGCTTCACAAGTGGAAAATCTGTGAACTCGTCCCACCGACAAGCCCCCCTCCTTCAAAGTCTTCTGAACAAGACACTATGAGGTTCTTACAGTCAGAGTAAAAAAGATTGGCTTTAATACATAATAATATCTTACAGTCGACATTTTGAGTGTTAAATTTGAGACCAGTGAGGTGCCAAAAGTAACAATACCGTTTTTGTTGATTTTTTTTGGGCAAAAATCGATTGTAATCTGCAAAATCTGAAATAATGCTACTGGGCCAATTTTGGATGAATCGCCATGTTCGCTGTTTTAAATAACAATAAGGCCGTTTTTGGCAGGGTTTTTGACTCGTTTAGGTTTGAAATTCTCCCAGTGGCTTTCCATGTTAAATTTCCGGTTCAGACGTAATGCTGAAGTGGTCGTGGTATTTTTTCCGAAACGTGAAATGTCGGGATAGGTAGACAATAAGTATAAGTCTGTCCCACGTGTGCCCACGCGTTTCGGACTCATTATCTCGTAAACACAGCGGTTGTATTGTGTGCTGCAGTTGGCCACACTGATTACCAGCCGCGATTTGCGACGCTTATTACCGGACAAAACTTACTGCCTTCCATTCGGGCCGCGACGTACTCGACTGGAAGCACTTTGTTATTCAAATATTTCCCGTATATATGGCAAATTCATGCAGAATCCGCCCGAAGGACATGTGTTTTGTCTCCACAACGGGCGCAAATGCGAAACTAAGTGGGATGATTTATTCGGCTTTATTCCAGCAAACGACCGGTTACATTCTGTCGGTATTGTGCCACCAGGATTGATGATAGCACCTAACATACCGGGTGTCCAATTCCGTGAAATGTTTTTTTGGCGGTATTGCGAGTTTGTTTCATAGTATATGTGACGTCACGGTAGGGTATTCAGAGGAAAGTTGCGATCGTTTATTTTATTGTTTCCGTTTATGATGGCATAAAAACCACCATAAGTGACACCACTCAAAAAAATGTTAAGTTACAGTTTAGATAGAATGGCGTGACATGCCATATGTAGGAAGAAATAGAACAGTCTAGAACACAAAACACACGGTGAAGTGAACAGAGATCGAAAATTAATTTTAAATTTATATTAAACAAAGTTGATCAAATAAGGAAATTTAAAAAAAGAGATGAATTAGATAAAAAGGACTGGGTTGTGTAATTTTTTCCAAATTTTCTAAAGTTTGTTTAGTGCAAGAAATAGAAATTATGGTAAGGGAAGTCGTGTGAGGATGTAGCGAAAATAAAATATATTGTGCAAAAGAGGATTTACGACAGTCAAAATGAAGATTTTCTCTTAAAAATGGAAACGTCAGCAATTCGAGAGATGTAATAATTTAGTTTCTGGATTCTACTTCTGGATATAATCACCTCAATTTTGTCCTGTTCATGAAAGTCGCTTGTCATTGTTATTAACTAGAGGGTGGTGCTATTTGGAAGGAGAGCGAAAGCAGCACGTATCTGTCGAGGATGACATAGTTTTGTCGAATTTTGTGTACGTGTTTGTGAAATTGGTGAAATGGTCTTTTGGCAAGAGTGAGAGTGTGCCTTGTAAACAGACGGCGTCATTTTGTAGGGATCGTTAGATGTTTGCCATTGAAAAGCGGTTAGTCGTCACGTGCGAGTGCTTTACAAATGGTTACAACACTCGAAGAGGGTCTACAAATAAAAACTTAATATTTAAACTCCTAATTAAATGAAAATCTTAAACGGAAACGATATGCCGTCTTGTACGGCTGTCTCCATCTGGAAAGATGGAATTGATAAGAATTTCATTAGGACGCATCTCATATAATTATTATAATTTCGTGTCAAAAATCATCAAGTTTTTGATGACATAATTACCTGAACGTTACAATGTCGAGCGGGACTTGCTTTCTTTTCCGTGACAATGTCTGGGTTTTTTGAAACCCAACGATTTGAGAAGAAAACCATATTAAATGGTCCTTTTTTTATATGTATATTCATAAATTGTCCGTGACTAAATTAGAATGTTGATGTGAACTAGGTAATAATTTTAATGATACTTTAATAAAACTTTAATGACGGTTCTTCCATGGTAATAATCGTGCCGGGCGCAAAATCCAGGCAATCGGTTTATTACATCATAAAAATCGCCCAAACTGTGTGCTATATGTCCGCTAGGGTGTAATTTATTTCTTCGTCGAAATCTACGTACAGCGAGTGCAAACAAGCCAGATCGCGAGCCGATAATTGTTGCGGCCTCCTCTTCTCGTTTATTATACGTCGATAATGAGTCAATAAAAATATCTCTGTGACATTTCAGCATCGGGGAAGATGGATGCATCCTCGTGATATGCATCGCATACCGCGGATTTGTACCAATAATTCATCACATCGCGACTTTTTCACGATTCCTAAACGGGAACTGCCAAGGTTGTTGCAGTACTGTCGAACGTGCACTCAATTTTGCATATAGTCGATATCTGACGTCGTAAATAATCACTCAGTCAGCTCTTGCAATTTGCATAAACGGTGTGGAGTGCATGGTGAATGGAACGATTCTAATCGCAGACACCATGGAGGTCTCCCATCCATCAGAATTTTTCTTTTGCACCGTATAATCAACCGGCAAAATTTTTCCAGTCTTCGGTCCTGAAGAGAGAATAGGGCCTGGAGTGGTCCCTTGCAGTCAACATTTATTGGAAGGCGCGCCCCACGGGGTGCGGTAATTTCTTCTTGTTAATTAAAAGAATCGTTAAATTTAAAGCCTCGAATTAGACGTCGATAAATATTACAAATGGTTCGTATGTTCTTTGAAGTTTCTGTGTTTTTTTCCAGTCGGATTACACATATAACAATATTTTTGGGAATCGCGTGCTTAGTTGTCATTAATATTACAAGAAAAAACCTGAATGTTTTAAATTTATTTAATTTAGATAATAGGACTTGTTAAGTAAATTTATTATAAACGATTTGCATGTGGTAATTTAGTGTTCATTAAGAAATTAAACATAATTAAAACATTCCACTAATTAAATGAATTCTGTTACATCTAGTTTTGTCGGTATTTGCATGGTAATCAATTTTAATAAAAATAGAGGGAATATCCGCCTATATTCCTTTACTAAATCACAATAAATTACGAGGCTAATCACCAGCTATTTAAATTCTGATTTATCGATTATTAACCGTTCAGTTGGGTGATTGTGGTGTCGATCCATCCTCTGTAATACGGCACGCCGACATAAACGCCATAAACGCCGGCTTGTCCACAGCCTTTGCCCCAGATAACCAAACCGGCGATGTTGGCTTTTCCACCCGTGGCGGGACATATCAACGGAGCACCACCATCGTACTGAAACCGAACAAATTTCAAAATTCATTCTTCACTCGATGAGGACGCGCTCACCGTGCAGGCATCCCTCATGGCTTCGCCTCCAGCACATATTTCACCGGCTGGATCTAAGTACACGTCGACGTTGCCTCCTAGGACAGAAGCGTCCGCGAGGGAAGCTCTGCAAGTGTTGTAATCGACGATTCTCACATACACCTGTTTCATGGGGTTGACCGGTTGGTCGTTCTGTTTGAAAGCTGTCTCGCCCCATCCTGCCACCACGCAACTATCGCAGAAATCGATAATTCTCCACCAGATCTCTTTCAGATTCAATCATTTTTAAATATTCATCTGGTTCGGTGTAAAGGCTAGTCAAACAATTTTTGTCCCGAACTGACAGACGAATATTTAAAAAATGATTGGATTTGAAAGAAGTGTGGTTGTGGTGAAATTACCCTTAACTTGCTTTGACTTACCTTTGCCCCACATACGAAGTACCGGCGGCTGGAAGACAAGCACTGTTGATGTTATCTTGGCTCAGAGAGAACGGAGAAGATACTGTGATAATGGCCATATCGTTGACTAGAGTGTTTGCATTGAAGCTGGGATGTACTGTGATGGAGGCTGCTGTTCTGTTTTGGGTGTTGGCTAAATTGCTGGGATCGTAGACCCCCATGAAAACCCTAACGCTTCCAGGGTTGCCTCTACGTGGTTTTGTCAAATTAATCAAAGAGGTTGCGTTTTCCTTTCGACAGTACTTACGTACTAAGATACACTTTATGTGCTGCAGTGAGCACGTGGTAATTGTCTAAAAGAACTCCACTACCAGCATATACGGGATTCGTGGAGTTTTGTATGAAGGCTTGCCAAGGGTAAGCTCCAGCATCGGCTGGACCATCAACAGTGCTTGTTTGCGTGACGAAACGTTCACCGCACCTGCTGGATGGGCCTTGGGTGTAACAGGGGATCTGTCCTGCTGGACAGGGTTGTTGCGTCTGTCGAAATAAAACGGATCTATAATGCCTTAACAATCTTGCGAAACTTACGGGGGTGACTATTCGAGGGTCAATTCCAGGACTTGATGGGTTGCCGTTATTGTCACAAAAGCCGGCAGGGACACAGACGTACGTGTCACCAGTAGCTAATGTCCCTCCTCCCTGCGCTCTGATCGCGTCTAGAGGGGAAGAAAATTTGGTTATTGTTTCTTGTAGTAGTCGAAGTACCAACCTATGTTAAAGCCGAAGAGTAAAGTGATGATGTGCCAGAATGCGGTCATGTTGGTGTCGGATGATGCTTTTTTGCGAATGATGCGGTGGTTGGCTTGATCAAGATTTATATCCGAAATATTGCGAATTTCCCCCTGCAGCTGACACTCGGGAAGTCCGCAATGGAACAATTTCAGAACCTTGCCGCGGTTGTTATAAAAATTAAATGGGTAATTTACCATTTTTCGATCGTAATTGCCGGAAATGCGTTCCATGTAAATTCGTTCAGTGGTGAAGGGCGTGCTTCAAGGGTGGACGAGATTGAAAACGCGACGATTATCTCAACATTAAACAGTTCAGTTGGTGTGACATGTTTAGCTGAGTAATCGTCTGGTCTTTTTCCGAAATGGTGTGCCACAGAGCGGTGGTTTTGCTTTTGCCGCGTAAAACGACTTCTTGAAACTTTTGACAGGTGAGTTGAGTACATTAACATTTAAATAAGCAGTTTTTATCGCGATAACTCTTTTCGCTCGAATATACCGAACTAGTCATTAGCTCTCGCAGATTAATTACGGGAAAACTTGTCATACGGTTTGATAAGCGCTCTAATAGATAATTACCGCGACTGGTCGTTATTTGTTTTATTATAATTAACAAGCTATAATGGTTATGTGTAATAAGCCATCAATGGAGAACGTTGCTCGACAAGATAACGCATGAGAGCACTTAGCGTCTAAATTATGGCACCGTCGCATTACATATTCCCCAGTACCAATCAGATATGAAGACACTGATTGTCGTGTATTTTGTTTTTTTCCTCGTTGTCTAATTTATTCATAACTTTTACGTAACGTTCTAACTACTTCGGTACCTAATTTAAATAACCAAATAATCAGTTAAAATAATTAGTAGAAATTTTTGTAATTAATCATCACTACATCAATAAACGTTTTTCATGGTACGACTCAAACAGAAGGAACTTTGCCGGGTCTCTGTTTCTTCGACTGATACCATCTCGGGTCCGACGTCTAAGACGTTGTTACAAGTTTGTTTAATTTTTAATTGGTCTATAAACTATATCCATCACAATAAGCAACATTAAAATTCATGCATGACTAATGAACTTTTTCTCGATAGGTGTTTCCGATAATGGGAAAAATGAAAAATTATCTCCGGAGTTTCCACTTTTTCCGCCGTTACCATTAAAAATACAATTTACGGATGAACATGATCATTTCATTGTTATTGGCAGCCGGGAAAAAAATCACAACAATTAATGGTGCAGTTCTGGCCATGTTTCACAGATTTATGGTAATAACAGCTACATGAATTGGAATTTTTTATGCGTCCTCCATTCGGTTTTCATCGAAATCAAAACGTTACAAAAGCCATCGCATCAATAAGACACTCCAAAAAAGTTGAAGAGGAAGAAGCAAGAAATATTACAAAAAAATACAAAGATGGAAAAAAGGCATAATTTGAGAACCAGTTTGAGTGCGCAAATTCAAATTCCGAAATTTTTTATTTTTAAATTTCATGTTTGTCCTGAAAAACCTCTTTTGTTCTTGCCAAATCGCATTCAGACAATAAATATTTGTCAATTCATTGTTAAAATCGTGCTTGAGGTAGGTGTATGTTGAAGTACTGTTTTAATGTTTGGAACGATAATGTGATACGGAGTTTTAATAAAAAATCGGGTATCTTGAAAAGTACTTGAACTGTTAATAAAATTAAATTACAACTAGATTTATATAATGAGAAAACAATAAATTAATCTGATAACATGGTTTATTCATCAGACAGTTTTATGCTCTCTTGTATCTTTACTGGTTAATATAAATTATCTATCTTCAATTACAATTTAATTTTTGCCGTGTGGGTACAGATAAAAAGGAAACAATGCAAGTATCAGACTTGGTTTACTCAGTGACAGCTGCTATTTTTTGCAAGCTAAGTACAGTCATTTGGTAAAAGATACTGTTTTCGAATCTTCTTTCGAAACTGGCCAGTGCTGGCAACAGCAGGGATTAATATCGCGGCAACATATCGCAATCAAAACTGCGAACGCCTCATTACGAAGACAAACACAAGAGCTTTTAATAACATACAATTACGTCTCGGAATTATATTTCACTTGGTCTAATTGAAGTGGCACTGCTGCTGCGGAGCACAATCATTTCGCATACAATAAATAATTGAGTTAACATTTAAATTATAGCGTGTTGCCCCCGGAACGAGCGCTAGAGCGGACAGTACCCACATGCGAACGGACATTTACAACAATTAAAGGTGTAAATTATCGGCCCGTTGAAAGCGTCTCCCAATCACAACGACTTAATTACATATTAATGGTTGTTTTAGGCGTTTCCGATCATGGTGGTGCAAAAGCTCCCATTCAAATGGACCGCGATGCACTTTCCAATGGGTTAATTACGGAAAGAATTCGGTTTAATTCTGGCTCGATTATGATTTAATAAGGCAACAGCACATGATGATTAGGCCCAAAGAGTCGATTTACGTGCTCGCCGGCCTTAATTGAATTCATTTAACAAACCGAAACTCATCAGAATATAGTTGTTAGAAGAGCATTTCACCGCCTTCATCACCTGTTGTATGCGGTACCGGTCAAATAACGAAGGAAAAAAAAAACAACGAAAGTTGACCTTTAGATACACAATGTCTAACATTCGGAATATTATGACGTATTCATCTTGAACAGAATGGAATGAAAAAGCTTTTTTGCTCTATCGACACCAAGCGTAAAAATATAAACGATGCCCACTGGGAATTGAATGGTGCGACAGCTTTACGACTTGTAAAATTATTGTGAAATCTTGGTAAAGATAAGAACGCATTAAGATAAACACTTGATGTTTATTAGAAGAGCTTCGTTTAGTTTAACTGTTTTATGTTACAGATCTTGCTGGTGTTATTTTTTATCCTCGGATTGGTCTGAGTGGGGATCTTTGTCACAATCCGATTTATGCATAATGCGTATAAATTCGAATTCTTGCTCGGAAATGTAAGCAACTAATGAGTCATTGGAAGTTTTCGGAGTGTTTGTGTCGTATTTGTGATTTGAATTTTAATTCGTTCTTTGTGAAAATGTCAATTTCTCAGTTCTTTGAATCACCGTCTACAGTCGCAGCGACGAATATCTAACGAGCCCAATAAAATTTCAACTCACGTATCGACTTATTGTGCGAGAATGTAGATTCCCATCAAGAGCCCAAACAATCGGGGTTTTGAGACACGAGAGGTATCGTTAGTTAACAATATTATTTTTTTCGCGGTATAATCTGCTTCGTCAATATAGCCGGGCAGTGGTACACGATTTGGGCGGCCCGTGGAAATATTTACAATCCTGCGATTGCTATAATCAGAGGCTCGCTGGTTCGTAGAAGAGAGAGAGAGACGGTGATTAATGGCGAGGAATAGTTCCCTGATTTATTCAACGGAAGACGACATCTATCCTTTTCCTATCGTTGCCGAATTTAAATAATTAATTAAAAGAAACCGAATTAATTGCATGGCCGAAAAGCCATTTTCTATGATCTATGTTTCTGTGGTGTTCGCTTATGTATTTATTTAAATTAAATCAGCAGGTTCTGGTTACACCTACCCAATTTCGCGACGAGACGACCGTTATTGCCTCATCTAATAAAAAGGCGTATATTTCCTTTTACCCAACACGAAAGCTGCGTATACGTGATTTAGACAATTTGATCTCGTTAGAGTCGAGACGCGAGAGTGAAAGTGGGAACGTGGTATTTAGATTCTTGCCGTTTGCTAGCTGAGCATAGTTCCTTTCGAAAGTATTTATGTACCCAAATCGACTTGCAACGTGCTATCTGTAAATAGACGCTGTTAATCTAAATTGAAGCTGAAGTTTCTCATTTACAGACTTGTATCTCGTATTGTCTAAACTGGAAAACACCTGTTGTGAATATCGGTTTAATAATATTTCTAGGGATTGATATTGATAGGGGCTTGTTCCATACTCTTGCCCAATTTTTTTCGTGTTTGTAACAAATTCCATTACGCAATCTCCCTCGCAACAGGCTCCCATACGACCTATTGTGTATTTTGATTATTGATATCCAAGCGCTTATTAGATTGTACAAACTAAATTATATTTCGTTTGTGTTCTGCTATCGGAACAGGAGGACGCTTGTAAAGAGATTGCACGCGATAACTATTGTTATTACATTTCGATTCTAGAATAGTTCACAACTGTGCTCAATCCACCACTCGCAAGTGTTTTACGGGTTGCGTCCAAATTTTTCTCCATCCACTTGCACCCTGTTTGTCCTCTTGTTGCCAGGCCCACACGTAAAAATCTCGATGCCGTCCCGAACTCCGGAGGAAGTAGCGAAACCTGGCAATTGCGAGTCTATGCGTCGTGTTCATGTGAATATCTACGATCTTCTTGGGCCGGCAGTGGCCCAGGCGATTCTTGGGCGCGTTCCGGAACCGTTCCGAGGCGAACTGGTCGATGGACGATCGGATTTTATATCGGCAGTGAGATGCACGGCCGCAGTTTTGACATAACCGAGTTCGCTCCGAGCTGATTTCATCGCCGGAATTTTTTTCCAAGCCGGCACATTACATCTGTGTGTGTGTGTGTGTGTGTTTCTTCTCGCAAGAGCAGCGAACGCTATTATCCCCAAGTACTACACGGTTCTTCTGGGCTGTGATTATGGCGGTCAGATTGTCTGCTGACCCCGAAGAATGCAGGCCCACTTAACAACGCAAATCACCGCGTTCCGTCATAATTTACAATGCTTCATGTATCTTGGGCCGTGCGCGAGGGGATCTTGTGGCGGCTAGTTAGCAGCAACATGGAAATTAGGGCTCTAATTTATTATTATGTCGTTCAGATTGTTTAAATTTGATTACTGAGGTTAGGCCCGTGAATAATCGCGACGTCGGCCTCGATTTCGGCTAATGGTTTATTTATTCCTTTTTAAACAACAATTAATTATCCATTGACGAACCACTTACATAATATTTTGTCAGATGATTGCTCCCCTCCCTCTCGGAACGAACCTCTGGTCCTACCGACTGCGCCGTGTTGTAGGGGGAGAATCGAATGGTTTGTCATCGTGTTGCAATTTCTTCAGATAGTAAACTATCGATGTCAGGCATACTTGTTATCGACCGTTTAATTGCTGAGGTAGTGCGGCGATGCTGTCATAATCTATTTCTGCGGTAAACTGTTCTATTGCCGCGAGCTTCTCCGGCATAATTATTGTATCATTTTATTGCCAAATTGCCAATAAATACTTATAAATTATTTGAATTTTCAAGGAAAACGGCTCAGGTATTTGCGAGTAGTCTGGCGAAATACTGTTCCGAGAAATACTAGGTAATTATTTGTTTTTGATGGTTGAGAAAAAATGCGATTCCGCCCGACTTGGACTTATAATTATTGCAATAAAGATCGACGCGGAACCTCAGATTAAAATCTTCCGACTCTGGGGCACTGGTCCGTCGAGAATGCTAACGACATCCACATCAAAGCAATTTTCAATACTGCTAGGCGGAATTTTAAAAACATACGAAAAATTTTGAAGAATTAGAAGAGCATTTTGAGATGCTCCAGTCTAGAAGATAATTGTCATTAGACGCAGTCTCTTCAGGCATTAAGGACGGTCTGCAAACCGCAGCATCATTTTCCTTGACGTCTACCGTGGATACAGTCTCAATCAAACGATCGCATCCGCTGATAAGTCAAAGATGCGATTTTCAACTAGTTAAGTCTGTCTCTGCGAGTCAATAGACGACAGACAAGATCTCTGCTGTCCGGGGTATTTCCCAAGATCACGACCTAAAATTGGAATTTTTGACGGAATAAGCGAGGAACTTGAACAGTTTTTTATTCGAAACGTTTCGGCCGAGAACTACTTATTAATAAGTTCCATCGTGGCGAAGACCAAGTTAAATTGTTGGCATTAAAAATCAATTTACATACATCTGATTGTGCAACGTGACCGCTACCAGGATCATTTGTCAAAAAAATACGGCGATTTCAAAACCATCGATTATTATTTATAAGCAACGAAAGGTTTACATGATACAGACCACGCGGTAGTTGATCCAGGGATCGATAAGTTATTTTTGAAATATTGTTTATTTTGCAACGTTGCACTAGTCTTAAATGTCGTTATAGAGATACGCGTCCAGATGAACACGAACAATGAACAATTAAGACCAGTAACTGCTTCATGTGATGTTAAATGAATTATTGATACCGTTAACAATTAATTTTCCGATCCTTTCAAACGCGAAGTTCTCCAAAAAAAGCGGTTACAATAATTTATTATTTTATGGCCGTGTTTGCCTGTTATTGGCGTTATTAATTTTATGCAGAGCAATGTAAATTCTTGTAGATGACGAATTATGGGAACAAATTCGAGTGGGTTCAAACAGTGACAGGACTCAAATTTTATCAAGTTTAATAGTAATTCGTTGCAAGCTGGCTAGATAGATGTCTCAGACTGCTGTTTTTGTAACGTTCATGTAATATTCCTTCAACATATTGTCTTTGAAATTGGAAACAATTCTGAAATAAAAAATGTAGACCAGAAGCATTATTGTCGCATTGTCGACTGTGTTATGTCCTCGGCTTCGGTGGCGTACCCTTTTACTCAGATCCTGAACAATGCAGCCGGATATTTCTCTCGGGTAGCCATGGCGTTACGAAATTAATAATTATCATGTCTGTCATTGTTCAGATCAGTAGCTATATTTTGCGCCACTTATAATCCACCTCGGTGTATTGCAAAAAGCGTATTAGTATACTGTTACGCAAGAGGTCCGCTATACGCTACGGTTATTGTTCCATTGCATTTTATCATTATTTGTCAGTTCTAACCTTGATCTAAAATGTAATAATAATAGAACGCCAACAATGAGAGAAAGCACATGACTAGTAATGTCCTTTATATGCATTGATAGTGCGGGGTAGGAGGGTTTATCTGTGGCCTAAGAGTTATTTTAATTACACGACGGCTGTGCAAGCAACTTGCACAATCCCCGTGACTTCTCGTATTTGAATAAAACCACAAATCTCAGCAGAGTTAATTATCGAAAAAACTGGTCTATTGTTAAGTACGCTCAATTAGATCGATTATATATTTCAGGAGAGTTACAGGGCGAGTTATTTAATTGACTCGATAATGAATGGTACACGATTTTGATATTTTTTATCTCGAAAATTGCGTTCCACTTTTCAATGTCGCCAGCAAATGAATATGATATTCGATTCGATTTGAGATTGAATATTCAAAAGTCAATTAATTACCGTCACAAGGCAGCATTACTCATTCTTGCGTTACCACCTTAACTTTTTGTAAAAATTACGATTTTCTTGAGATTTTTGCTTTATACGCCGAAAGCTTTCATTTGTGAAGTTGTGATGCGTTTGTTGGGCTGACGCCTCATTAAGTTGATTTGAAGAGTTAAGCAATAATGAGTTATAACTTCTTCTGTAATGAGGGTAAAGGATCTGTGGTTAACCTTTAACAACGATTGTTAAATGATTAATCAGATAGTTGTTCTTGACAAGTTAAAAATCGCATCCGCAAATCAAGATCCACGATATTTTTTTTGTGAATGGCCAATAAAATTATAATTTTATTTTAAATGTCCAAAAACGAGGTGAGGTGGTTCCCTCGTTTAAGGAACCACCTCCTCTTGCGTATACGATGTAATTACAAGAGTTTCATTTAAAATTTAATTGGCGGTTTATTTCGGCTTAAATCGGATGGTTATTTAAACTAGACGTTCCAGCAATTACCCGACTAAATTAATATCATGCATTCGGATCTTGTTGGACTTTTCTAGGAAATTCTCTAATCTTCACGCACTTTGACAATTTGTAGTTGTCGGTTTGTGGTAATCTATCATTTTTCGAAATGTTTTTTTTCCGGTCGGAATTGAGATGTCAAATGGGACACACGCAACGATCATGAAATTTCACATAAATAAAAAAACTCCAACGGTAATTTGAATTAGAACAGCTGCTTTAAGAGCAACCGTTTTCCATTCTTACAATTTCATAGTAATTGGAATTATCTTGTTCAATTTTATGGTTATTTGGCTTTGTTCTACCCAATTAACTTTAATGCAACATTTACCTTACCTTAAACATTATCAACTGTCGGGCTTACAGATAACTTACTTTGACAAAAAACAAATCAACTCCGCCAATTTACTTTGAGGCATTGTTGTAGTTTGACGTTCTGGAGTTTAAGTTGATGTAAAATGGGTTAGAAGGTGACCGTTACCAATAATGAACTAGCTACACGTCGGGCTCAAGTGGCAGGTAATTAAGAACGTTACAATAATTTCGTTTTTTAGAAACTTGTTTGGTACGAAAAAGGAACAATTTCGAAGCTAGTTGTAAAAAGAGAAATAAAGGAGGAGCGTGTACAACAAACAGACCAGAAGAAATGGAATAAAAGTGTAAATATGGACAATCCAAATCGAGAAAACGAGTAGAATATCTAAAACATCAGTGAAAAAACACTTAACTGTGTTCAATATGGAAATGAAGAACTGAAATACGGAACATTGTGAAAAGAAGATGAATAATGTGGTTTTCTAAAATAATTAATTGTGAATTAAAAAAGCGAGATATTGGGAGTATCAATGTCCGACATTTCCAAGGAGGTTGAAAAAAAAAAGATAGAATTGAAAGATGAAATGAAAAGCAGGAAATCTGTTTAAATTTACAGTTAAATCATTCTGAATTAATTTACGTTATAATGTTGTCACGTTGAACAGTTTTGCGGATTTAGAAAAAGTCGAAATTTCGGACAAAATTCTGAGCAGTGCGAGTACTCTTTCCAGTAATGCAGATGAAATTATATTTCTGTCGGCAGCGAATTCAGTTTTGTGAAACTCAATAAGTAAAACAAAAAAATCCCCGTGGAATCAAGCACGGTTTTTATAGCCTCAAAATTATGCAGCTTGTTAGAAAGAAGGGTGTGGCCATAGTTCGCAATCAAGTTTTATATTAGTACCAGCAGCAAGAAGAAACGTTAAAATCTGCCGACATGTCCTTGAATCCATCGATGCGGTTTCAATATTTGGATACTTCCATGTGGCTCGTTTTATTCTGATTTATTGACCGTACTTCACACAAAAGCCCACGCCTGTTCGTTTCTGCATAATTTGGGAAGATTTCTTGCTTATTTCTAATTTGCAGACGACATAAGTCATCACCAGCTTGCACCGATTTATTACAAAACCGCGAAACTCGCGGATTTCATCCCACCATCTTCGCAAGGTCTGCATCACGTAATTAAACACCAATTAATCCGGGCAAACAGAAACAAGTGCTGCCGTTTCCGGTGTCCCTAACAATGTTGGTATTTAAACCGCTAACAAGATCCGTCGCTCCGGTTAATGGAATTCCGGTTTTTTTGCTCCTTAGAGCTACATTTTCGTAATTGTGTTATTAAGTCGTTGATACATGCATGTCGAACATGATGAGCACCTGGATCTCGTTCGATGCCATCGCCCTCGTGGACGCTTTTCGCAAAAGGTGGATTCTTCGCAACCAGATCAAGCACCAACGGAGTGTGGTGCCCCAAACGGCCGCAGCTAGAAGACGCGAACGAGCTCGAATTCAGCGTGGGCCCACGACATCCGCCCGACGAGATTGTTGATAATCTGGACAGCGACCTCTTAAAGTCAGCCCTCGACTTAATCTATCATGATACCTGGCGAATACATTTCTGACACCTCTTTACAACTGTCGTAAAACCTTCGGCATTTAATACCATGAATTTATGATGCGGTACCTATTACTACTTCTAAAACGACCAAGAGCTGCTGATACCTTAGTCCGACCATAAAATTAACCGATGGACATTTATTGAGGATAAGTTGCGTTATTAATTTTTTTGAGTGAACGTATAGGTACTTAACTGGCTTAATATATTTTTGAGATTCTAGTGGATCTCGTAAAAAATTCTCCTATAATTTATCGTTATTTTTATTAACGGCCGCTTTCATAATTCAAATTATTATTTCCGTGGGCACTAGTGGGAAAATCTGTGTGGGTTAACTAAACGACCACCGGGATTACACACTACTTTTATCGTCATTGTGTATGCAGCAATAATCCTTCTTTACGACCAGAAATTAAGTTTATGCTGCCAAAACGGACAAAGCGAGGGATTCCTAACACGCATACGCGAATTCTGGTGTCCCAAGGCAGGTTCTTTCGACTTTTACTGTCTAAATCCGACTTGAGATTCCTGCGAAAGGGCTGGGAGCGACGGTTCTCCAGTTATGGATACGGCGATGTTGGTTTAGCGAGTTGGATTTGTTTACGACGTCGTTCTTGAGACTGTTTATTTGCCCGACCAGAAATTAGTGACACTTTGTTGCCAGTCCGGTATCGTAAGATGTGTAAGTTATTCTTGTGGAATTCACTTTACAGAGGCGGATATTCGATGTGCAAATTTAAATTCGCCTAATAGTCGTAGTTTATAATCGCACAGCTCCAACTTTGCACAAGACTATTTCATTCTTCGTTCGCCGGGAAATAAGTGAAGTTCATGCGATATAACGTATAATCTGTTAATACACATCTCACTTACTCCGTTGACTGTACAATGCCTCTTGCATTTAAATGATGGGTCGTTTTGTCCTTTGTATAATGCCGAGCGGTGTGATTAGCCGTTATGGTTCCGTTTTTTCCGTCGTGTAATGCAACTACCCAGATTATAATCGAAGCGGAATTGTTGTCACATTAGCATCTCGTTAATGCTCCAATTTGATTGCCTTCTTATGTTAACCGTTAAGTAGAGATAAAAAAGTTAAGAAAATAACAACACAAGACTGAACAAATGAAACAGAAGGTCAGTTGGGTTAACTGGGCCGTTATTTTATGATTATGTATTTACAGTATGAAAC
>QDEB01128108.1:11034-23410 GCA_004193795.1 Asbolus verrucosus | reverse complement strand
CTCGATTTCTTTTTATGGGGATGTCTAAAGTCAATATTAACAGACCACAAAATCTCGAGGGCCTTAAAAACGCATTAAGGATAAAATTAGACAAATTAGTCAAGAAGTAATTTAGAACGTTTTAGAAGACTTTGTAGACAGACTTGTTTACTGTCCAGAGGTAAACGCATGCCACTTTAAACACTTAATTGAATTACCTACTGTAATTTACAGAATTCACTTTAAGTACTTCCTGAGATAATTTTAAATTTTATTTTGAATAATAAGTAAATTTACATTTTCTCATGTTCAATCATGTTTTTCTCAAAAATTTTCTTATGTAAAGTATCAAAAGTTTTAAGCCACCGTTTTGGCAACTAAGCGATTTATCAAAATTTCGACAAAAAATGAGGGGATGTCATTTAAAAAAAAANNGATAACAGTGGTGGAAGTATGCAATTATGTGTTACTCATGTAAATGTTTTGTTAACATTACATATACGTTTACTGACCGTTACGGAGAAATTGCATATATGTTGTTTCGAACCCTACATAAACGTTATTGTGAACACTAAAAGTGGCAGTATTTTGGACACTATCTACTAATATATAAGTTCTCCAGTTACGTTTTTGTTAATGTTTATTTTGCGTGTATGACCGTACGTGCTTATTGAACAGGAGTTTTCATGACCGTTATTGTTAGTCAGCGGAATTGTCACGTCTGATTCAATTTTCAGCGATTATTGGTGACGAAGTGAAAATATTCAGCAGCTCATTACCTGCAATAACGTGAACGGAAACCATAGAATATAAAACTCACGTTCTAAGATCTGCAAAAGTCGTTTATGTATACGAAAATATTTAATTCATGAGCATAACAAGGAATTACGATGAGCTTTCTTAATTATGGTTCGTCTTCGTTGTTTGAACTTCCGTTTTATTTTATTCGGTTTGATGCGGCGCTTTATCTGGAAGCCGTGAACTTTTCAGGTGATGAACTGTTCGTTAAGGTAATTCGAAGCATGTGGTGTACGAGTCTTCAGCAATATTGCACACCATTAATTACGAACCCCTGTCAGGTCTCCACGTGTTAATCTAGTGTATTATCCAAACGCATCATTCTGCGAGTAAATGATCTCTCTCGTGAAGGAGGCATAATTAGTACGACGGGACAAAAATTCGTCAAGTCGTTCGGTTTATTGACGGCTTTAACGTGACCTAAAATTACGAGAGCAATAAGAAAAAGCTTTGGAAATCCTGCAGTTGTTGGTGAAATTAAATTTGCACGTGAAGAGTGGCTGTATGTTAAAATTCCATCATCTGGCGCTGGCATATTAAATTGTAATTGTACTCTGTCGTTCTTTGAGTTTCCTCCATATTCCACTCTAAATGCCTCCCTTAAATTCTGAAAGCAGCGCTTTGCGATTTGTAATTCAATAATTCGCAAACGAAAGTTCTCGCTTCACATTATGAAGCTGTGTTATTGTCAACGAGAGCACTTTCAGGCGGCGGATCCTGCTAGGAAATGGGAAAGTCGAGTTAAAGGTTTTATTGATTAACTTCCTTTTGGTTTGGAGCCATTAAGTTTGCGAGTTGGTCTGACCTCGCCAAATTAAACTCCCCGCTACTTTTCTAATGAAGTGTTTCCTGGTTTTATATACACTTCGCCCCGATAAATATTTGTTGTCTTAAGAACATCACAGCCCCGAGATTCTTTAACCGATCCGATTAATATTTCGCAAAGGTTGGCAATTTTTTATTAGTGAGGGTTTAGAGATATTTTACTAAGAATGGTTTTCCGGAATAAAGTCTGCATGCCAAGGGAATTTAAGGATTTCACGACTAAATTGAACAAGGGATTTTACTAAGATGTAGACTGATCCCGATCGGAAACTTTAACAGAACTACTCCAAGGTCTTTATATGTCATTATTGTTTATCTAATATAGATGTACGAACACATAAAAGTATTAGCAAAATGTTCTCCCTTCACCTTTAACCTCTTAAAAACGCGTTCATATAATTTAGTTTTGATCCGATAAGTAATTTTTGAGATTATACAAAATGACAACAGATAAACCCCTAAACAGGCAGATGAGATTTGAATATGCTATCTAAAACTTCAGGAAAATGTAGACTTAACCTGAGTTTTTTTGTAGATTGTTATAATATTTCATAAAATACTCTTTCTAACAAATATATACCGTTCTTAAAAAACGAAACACCAAGCATTCATTGAATAATTCAAATTCTTAAAATTAGCTAAACTCAATGAAATATTTAAATAACAAAAAATATAGGTTACTTGGTTTTTATTCAGATGTTTTTTTTTCTCATGATTACGAAGTATTGTTTTTTTTTTACTGTAGCAACTTCAAAGCTGACAGTAGGCATTATGACATTTTAGTTCTAAAAGTTTTAAAAAATGCTTCGAAGTGCAAATTTTCATCAGTAAGGTGACTTTGATAGAGGTCCCATAGTTGTTACGGTCTTTCGGTTCGCGATATTTCCCAACGAGTGAATCGTTCTGCGTTACTGGTTTAGATGGTCTCAAAATGGACAAAGACCTGGATCAGGACGTCCTTGAAGCACCACAGACTGTGAATATGGAGCTCTTCGTCTTGCTGTTTTGAGGGATTGATTTTCAACTTCATAGGCAATTGGAAATGATCGATTGGCAGTAAGTGGACGAAGAATTTCTGGGACCATTTGGAACAGAAAAAAAAATGACATGGAATGACTACCAGAAGGCATTACTTACCTTACTCCAAAAGGTAAGGTCGAACAAAAAAGTAACTAAAAGAGAACTTCTAATAAAAGATGAAAACGAGGATCATGATTTTCATTTCCTTTGTGGCCAAGAGAAAACTTAAGGACAAAATCTAATAAAGAGTAAGTAATGTTATGGAATCGAAATTGGCTGATATATGTGATAAGAAGATTAAAGATTAAAAAACAAAAAGAATTATGTAAAGCAGTACATAACGGAAGTAATTATGGACTAAAATAGAAATAAGCAATAAAACACGGAGGAAAACTCGGCAAAAAGTAATAGTAGAAGACGTGAAAATGAGATTACAAGCAACAGAATGCGGTTGAAGAACGAAGCAATTTTAGTATTATCCTGTAAAGTTCGTGTTGGTAAATTTGGTGCCGACAAGTAATGACACAAAAAGTGTTTATTGCAAAATCTAATAAAGATGTACTCGCTTCTATAATTTGGAAAAGTGCATATTTAAGATGTGTTCGTTTAAGTAGAAGGGCGGAAGCTTGGCAAGTCTGAAACCATTAAGTTAAAGCTGACAGTAAGCCGGCTGAAATAATGACTGAGATTCAATAAAGGCGGCGAATAGTTTCCAAACGACAAAAGAGCAAATTGCAGTCTGTAATTAATGATTTGCGCATAGTTTTGGTTCAGTGATCAATTTGACTGTCTCTTACGTTTGCAATTTAACTTATTTAGAGGTAAAATTTCGCACGAGTTTTTGCGCGGATACCTCAAATGATATTTCGGGAAGAGCGCAGAAATAAATTCAAAAGGTCTAAGATAAAAGCAAGTAAATTGTCGCACGCGACCGTAAAACAAACCAAGTCATATGTGCATCCGGTCCCAGTCAACAAAACAGACAATTCTATAAATTGCCGGAGTTATTTCATATTCAAATATGTCCATTTACATATTTCAGTAATTAAGGTAACCCGGTGAGACTTGAATGTAAAATATTGCACCAACAATAAATTAACATATCCACAAAAAGAGTCAACCGGTTGGCTGTAATTTATTTAGAGTGATAAGAAGCGAATATAAGGGGCCGATTTATTGCGCAATATTGTTGCAAAAATTAATTTGGGACCCTCTCTAATTCGCATTGTTTCAAACGAGTGCAAAAGAGGGAAGGTGTTAAAATTAGCGTTATTGCGTTTGTACATGCAGAATGCCGCAAGAAACAGATAAGATACAATCAGCAGTGGGACATAAAGTTCATTTGGGAACAACTTATGAATTGGTCCTTATCTTGCCGGTCCCAATTTGGCGTCGGTATAAGCTTCATGTCGAAAGGTCTACATATCTATCTGGTTCTCTAGTTAATAACGCAGTTATCATTGTGATAGCGGTGCGGTAATGAAACTGTCCCATTTACTGAGGCCTGTGTAATATTAAGCACTACATTATGCCCTCATGGCCGACTTACAACGTTAGATGGGTGTGTTCATTAAATTTTACACGCTAGCTTCTACCAGGCAACCCTATACTAACTTTTTGCCATAGTTTCCACTGTATCATTCCCAACTCAGCGCAGATATAAAATTTTAGTTTCAATTCGTTATCGTAAATTTTCACCAGAAATTGTCGCTTCAGACTGTATTATTACAGAGCTAGATCAGTCAAGAGTCCAATTTAACATTAAAATGACTTTATCTACTGCGAAATAATGAAATGTTAACAATTTACGTTGACTCAAACTTCTGAATGTCGTAATTATAGTCTCTATTCTTCAGTTATGGAGCGTTTTTGCGGTTATACTTAGACGTCGCCTGCCATGCCTCTGTGATTCTAGATAACAGCAATTTTTTTGCATACGAAGCAGTAATTCAAAAGCAAAATTTCCAAAGGCAGAATTATTATTATTCAGTTTGAATAATATTGTTAAGGGCAAATTTGTCAAACTCCAATTGTTATATAGATCTTTCATATTAATAAGAACAAAGTTCTGGTTTTTGTTTCGTGCTTAGTTATGCTTTAGTACACTGGCATAACCTTTTAGATTATAAACGGACTAACTTTTTTATTCTGTGCATTCTATGTTCTTTATATGTTTGTTTATTTTTCTTTTGCGGACATTAAATATTTGAAAACTACTTTAAAACAACACATTTTTTATTGACTTGATTGTAAAGATGAGACCGCATTCAAGATATCAATATTATTAGGTTTTTAAGAAACACCCTCTTTGCTTACTTAATTTAATAATATTATTTTTCCTTTTCTCCCATTTTGCTGCTCTCGTATTTACACAGCCATGTATGCAATTTTGCAAACCAGCTTCATTTGAAAAAGACCATTAAAGTTAAATATTATAAAGGATATCATCTTTCACTCATTCAGCGAATTTTAGTGAAATTGGATTTATTTAGAAAATAAATCAAATCGGAGACTAAATGCAGCACTGAATTTATTACAGTTTCGAGTTAGCAGTAAATTTTCGAAAATAGCTATAGAAAATAATTAGCTAGACAATTTTTGTTTAAATTTTTTTATAAAGAAGTCTCGGAAGTTTTTAAACATACGGTAAAATGCATATAAAAAATAATTAAGAACCCAATATTGTTCGGCATTCGTTTTTTGACGTTTTTTAATTATTCTATTTGTTTTGCCATAAAAAATCGTTCCATATTCATTAATGTCATGATAAAAGTTATTAACTTTATGATTAATTTCAAGATAATAAACATGTTCGTATTTCTTAATTACCCATGTCTGGAATCATAGTAGCTACGCAATTTTCATACAATGGAATTATGTGAGCATAACATTCTTCTAACGATTTTTTCTTTTGTAGTAACACTCACGTTTAATTACTCATTTAACATTTTCTTACCATTTTCTTAAAAATAAAATTTTCTTTTTAATTGAAACTATAAATTATGTTTACTGTCGTTTGTTACCTTTTTAATGTTTGCATTGTTTGTTTATTTATCAAGTTTACATTCGCTGACAGTTTTCGTTGCGTGTATCCCCCAAATGAGTCAAATGCTTATGAATCATGTTTTCGTTCTAGTTAAATTAACTAATTCTGTCACCCTTTGTTAATTATCGTAGGATCTATTCTAAAAATATTCTTTATTTTTCACTTGGTGTTCAAAATTCAATAAATGTTGAAAATGTTTATTCATTATTCCGTTGAACAATTAATTCACCATCGAGTTATTATTGCGCACCTATAAAACTCAATAACATTAATTAATTTATGTTTTATCAGTACTACAAATAGATCACAACTAACATTCAATTGTATTTGTGTATGTACCTTAACTGGGGGAAGAATAATAATTCAGACCTTTTGGTCTTGGCCAAAGCAACTTCATGAAGAAAAATCTTCAAAGAGTCATTATTATTTAAATATTTTTATGTTCAGTAATAAATTGATGAACGAGGGGAATTGACAGCGGAATATTTTGTAAAATTAATTAGAAGAAATTCAAAAATTTCAAAGAATAATAGATACAAAAGGCTCATATTAATTGGGTTGCAAAAAATTATCAACATGTTCGCTCACTTTGTAAAAAAGTGCTTTATTACAGAAGAAAGGTACGGTAATTAAAAGCAGTTTTTTCATTTCGAAAACATTGTTACTTTTGTAGTTTAAAATAGTAACACATATTGTTTTTAAAGATATGAAAAGTAGATGTCAAACATAAAAGAAATTTAAGTAAATACTTTGTTCGAAGCAAAGTTATGTAAAACCCTTAATCAATAATTTGACAAAAGTTTCAGATTTTCCGTAAAAACAGGAGCAGTTCTGGTTATACGACGATAATAAAAGATATTTTATGGCTGTTGATCGCTACAAAAATTCATTAATAATTTCGGAAGTATGGAAGATAACATCGGATATGGAAATAAAATCTTTCATCTGTATTTATCATTTATACTAACCAATCCGAAGTAGAAACTAGAAATTTTACTAATATTAAAGTTGTGTAAAATTGTGTACAGTTATAAAAAGAATTAAATCATCTAAACATTAAAAAAATTAGATTTAACATACTATTTGACAAAGTAGGAAATCGAAAGCATTATATTACCTAATTGGTAATATGCATCTTTATTCATTTTTTCTAAACAAAAGAACCATGAGTATCAAAGTAACACCGTAAGTTAGTTGGTATTTAGTTTTAATCAATTGAGAAATTTTATTCAGTTTTAAGAGAAGTAAAAAGATATGAATTTTGGGATAAAAGTGAAAAAAAGAGTAAGAAATCCATTACGGTTCATTAACCAAATAGCATTCGTTGGACACTTTAGAAAATATTCCACCCACGTTACCTTTGGAATTATTTTTTATAAATCAATGATTTTTAAATGGTGCAGAAATGTAAGGGACAAAAAAAGACCCTGACATTTTGTAATTTTAATAAACAATAATGTGGTCATTTTTTGTTTGTGGGGTTGTGTCACCGCCATGTATCGCCCACGGTTACCGTATAAAAAAATGTATTTTCTAAATCACTAATCAGAAACGTAGGTCGCTATTTAAAGAAATGCCGTAAGACAAAAAGAAACAAAAAAATTCGTGCGCCTTTTTGCAGGTACTTGCTTTTAAGATGATTTAAGATAACTTTTTTTTATTATTTTGAAATTTGTAGTTGTTTTGTTTTACTTTTAATAATATTAAACTAAAAACAGAATACTCCTATTATAAAAAGTGCATTCGTTTGTTGAATATTTTAACTACGAGTAAGTCCTTAATCTTCCATTCCATGGACACCTGTTTAGATCCCAGTGGTGAATTCATGTTCCATCATCCCTCGTCACCATCCGATTAATAATTTCTTCTTGTTGGCCCTCACACAGCTCTAAAAACATTTGAGAACATTCCACCCTTTGCAGCTTATCGATCGACCATCCCTGTTACCCATTTTGCACTAACTTTTTCCTAGAAATGGAACGTAAAACGCGAGTTCAAGTTTTTTTTTTTTATTATCGTCTTTAATAACCATTTGTTACAAATTTCCGATGATTAAAATGCTCGAGTAAATAAATCAAACAGTCGGCGTCAAATATTGACATCTGCACGACAAAAGACGTCCGAAGCCATGGTAACGGATTTTTACCGTGCCAACTTCGATGGGATTACATACAGGTAGAACAATTTTGGACACACCCTCGTATCTACCATTCTACAGCGAAATTGTTAATGTATTGATTTTTCAAGAAAAGAACAAAAGCAGGCTAATCCATGCGGGAAAAATTATTTAGCAGCGCAGTATTTACAGGCATCGAATGAACGGTAAAAACAGAATTAAAAGTAGTCAACTGCGATCAATTGAACATAAGGATAATTTAAACATTTTTGTTTTACTGGGTAATAACGCTCTCTGCCAGCTTTTGTTTTTTGGCCTCTTGTTCGTACGAGTTTTCTGTTTCACCTTGGGAAAGTTGAGCCATGATACCGCCCCTCTTCACATCACGAACACACGCCCACGTTTGAAATTTTTTAAATAATTTAATTTCAGAATAGAATATAATTAAATATTTTTAAAATGTTCAAAACACATTCATCAAACACAAATTCCGTTGTAAAATAATGCAATTAGAACTAGATTCTACCCATTAACATGCAGATACCGAACGAGGGAATAGGAAGGGCACATGGTAACAGAGTACAACAAATATAAAGTTCGAATTGGTGGATTTAACCCTCCTACAGCGTTGATGGGTTAAAGTTTGAAACCTTGAGGGATTTCATGTGACTGCTGTATGAATATGTTACAGCAGTTGTGATGTTGAAACGTGATTTTAATTATATTGATTTTACAATTTAATAATATCATGTTGTTTAAACATTTGTTTCATTTATGAAAAATATGGAATCGTTCGTATTTGCTTTGAAAATATACCGTAACCAAGCCTGCTGTAAATATGAAGCCTCGGCGAAATTTAGAAAAGTTCTAAAGAATAAACCGGTTAAAAATACACCGAAGAGGCATGTTTTGCCATCCTCTAACTTTATTAGATGCCTTGTTTCCGTCTTAGAAAAGGAAGGGTTATTATTGTTTTATCTCAAAGCTTCCGTATTATTGGAACGAATAGGAGAGATTTATAGTGGAAAAGAAATGATCCGATATATTTTTTTGGACGTGGGAAATTTTTCATTATTAGTGTTGGATTTGGAAAATACGATTACAGACCAAATCGGATCATTTCAATAAGGACATGTTTGCTTCTTAAAACTCGACTTTACATCTAAAAATATTTTTATGACACACAGTTTCCCATTTTCCTCGTTATTCTCGATTTTATTTGCCAACCAGAAATTTGTTTGTCAGTTAATTAGTCTTTACTGGCATTTTCAGTTTATAAATCTTTACAATTTGCTTTTCTTATTTACTCCATATACTGTTAATTATAATTCTCTATTTGCATTTCAACTTTTACAATTGTTAATCTCTTGTTATTATTTCTTTCCTTTTATTTGCCGCTAATGTTACTCTCATTGTAACATTTTTTTCCTTAATTGTAAAATTCTTAGGAGTTTTTATATTCCTTATTCTTATGAAATGTTCAGTTATCATAATTGGCAATTTTTCGGCTTCGACTTTAAGAATCACGTAATTATTATGTCAAATCAAAAAATTATATATTTATTACCATAACGACCATGACATGTAGGACAGTGAAAATGTTGCCGTTCGTTGCCGATAAGTGCGAATTTTGTTTTTTCGCTGTCTGTGACGTGTGTTATATTATGTATAAATCTGGAAGTACTATTGCAGAAATAGATTTGGTTTGAATGGAAACTAGTCTAATAATTATTTTATTGAAACTTCGACAGGCCAAATTCAGTCCATTGCGAATGTAGGAATGTCGTTTCGTTTATTTCTGTGTAATTACGAGTTGAGTATTTTCTTGTCATGGTTGGCATTTGCTCCCTCATTATTATATATTATCCAATAAAAACGAGTGTTTAAGGCCTAGCCCAAATAAAATATATTTGAGCGAGAGCAATTAAACTATGCCAAATGTTCTCGCAGGATGGGCGATTCTTTTTGGCGCTTTTAAAAGCGCGTCGTAAAAGTGCTACCAACAGCTGTGCAAATACTGAATGGAGGAATTGCTAGTGAATATTAGTATTTTATTGGTGTTTGCAAATAAATAGCATACTTTCAATTTCATGTGGTAACGGGGTTATGTAATATCTGAGGGGAAAGTATTTAATTGGTTTATTCTCCACAAAAAGCTTTAGATCGTCCTCATGAGATTCCGGCCCACCCAGTTTTTTCAGCTCCATCTAATGAGCGAAAATTATAATACCAGTAAGGCATTATTCTACACTCGTAGTTTTTTTGAATGGAAGCTTTGATAAAATTCATTTCACAGGTTTTAACTGTTATGCTAGAAAGAATGGTAATTTTTTAACGACAGATTTCATTTCATTACAGCTGGATTAGGGAATATACGTAAAATAGAATTTATCTATTTGGACTACCCTTACGAGTTGCTCTATTTATCACTTTGCCATTCTTGTTTAATATTTGGGTAGGTTTGCTCAGTCAACATATTAAATTAAGTGGAAATTTCTAAACAATTTATCCGCTTAATGATTTTGTTTAGGCTTTTGTTGGCCATTATTATTTACATCATTTATTGCTTTAACAAAATATTCATTTAAACAAAAAGATGTGGTAATATTGTAAATAGCCTATACCATGTTAAACTCTAATTTGCGAAGTTTCTAAAACAATGTTAAAATTACATTTGAATCTGTCATTATTGCTATTATTATTATTTTCATCTATTTTTGAGAAGATTTTGAGTTAATTCGGTTTTGTATTACATATATATCAGATGTGATCGAAACAAAAAAATAATAATATTTAATGAACGAGTAATGGAATTACATTAATTAGAGAAAGAAGCCTTCCAGAACGATGATAAACCAGAATAATATAGAAGTAGATTAAATATATATGAAGTATGAACCGAATAACGAGAACATTCCTTATTCAACCATGGTGATTAATAGAAAAGGAAAATTACGAAGAACCAAATCGACGGTGGAAGAATAGAACAGAATTAAGTGAAACTGGATAGTAATTAGTATAGTGGCAGTAAGAATGAAAAAGTTTGACATCAGAAAATCTGTAACAGAATTATAAAGAATTATACAATCAAAGAATTGTATAATTCTTTGATTGTATAATTCATCGGATCCTCCGGAATACCTAAAGAAGGGATTTTTGTTCCTTAATGATGAGAGTAATTTATCAAAGTGGTTCGGTAACGAGGCGATTTTAATGATTGCATTTATTTGGGACAAACTTTTTTTAACCGATGATCGCGATCATTTGCAACTGATTTAAGCCATCTGAGAACCGCGATTAACGGTCCCTCTTGCTTCGAAGAATGCAATTTCGGTGGGAGATCGATGAGGTAATCATTTGTACAAATACAAGCACCTCTATTGCACATTTCGAACGTGTATGAGCACAATTTTTCTCAAGGAAATAAATGAAAAAGCCATAGTTTTAATTTAACTCTCCTAGTTTCAATAACTTTTCTTTCGTTTCAGAAGGAAGATTTGTCGTTCACTTAAATTATGTTTGAAATAAAGTTTATGGCTCGTAATAACAACTTTTGGTTATAAAAAAGAAAAGGAGTAAATCAAACATTTCCAGATATGATCATTACGTAATAATTCCCGAGAAGTTGACGGCTGTGGCAGCAGTCACTGCTGAATTTACCGTAAAGCGAAAAAATACGTCAATCAGAGCTTTTACCGCCTCATCACGGTTCCGTCAGAAAGCAATACATTGCGTTATTACTGACATTTCTGATTCTAAAGCTGCGCTATCAATCTCGAACTTGAGCTTCAACGGTGGCATATTAAAGAGACTCATTTACGATGCCTCGATTTTTTTCCACTATGATTACGAATGAAATGTTTCAGGAATTGTTGATTAACGGCCTAATGCTAATATTAGTAAAGTTGCCAACTTATTTCATTAGCATCGTGTTAGTTCGAGCTTCTGCATGAGACCGCTCCTGAATAATTTGGTCAAATAATGAATTCCTCTGATGGTTGTAATCTTGACAGAACCATTTCTACTCTTGTTCGTTTTTCTTATTTTAACAAAGTAGATTGCTAGTCTCGAACCGCAAATTACATTCTAAATAACTATACATCACTATTATCTTAACTCGTCTTTACTTAGCGCTCACGCTAAACGGAGGTTCATCATTTTTCTTGTTTTCTAATTTTTTGATCGCTCTAGTTTGTGCCACCATAATTGTGGATTTTAATAAAGTCGAGAATCGTGCAAAATTTTAAATTGCGCGTCCAGCTGTTTGCAAATTATTAAATAAAAAAATCATCTTTGAGAAAAAGAGGAAACTTTATTATTTTTTAATTTTAGGACCACCTACAGATGAAAGCTAATATTGTGAATGGAAATTTATAAAACACGGGCCAAGAAAAAGGCCACATTTGCATTGTCTCTTGTATCTATTTGAGTGAATAAATAAAATTTAGAAAACATGGAAAGGGAGTGACAGTTTTTTTAATTAATCAGTAAAAATTCATGTTGCAGGTGAAAAAACCTTCAATCTCGAAAAAAGTGAGGTTCTCAATTTTATTTACTTTTATAACTATAAATTACCCAGCAAATTGTAATCA
>QDEB01128108.1:0-10963 GCA_004193795.1 Asbolus verrucosus | reverse complement strand
AAATAGTATAAGAGTTTTTTGTTTATTATATCGTGTACAATCACTTGTTAAAATTTTGCACATTATTTCGGGATTACACTGAATAGGGTATAAGTAAGTTATGATTTATTTTGTTGCTTTTAATCGAGTGAGTGTTCAAAAATGATTGATTTTAACAAAATAAAACTTACGAAAATAAAGCAAATTAAAATGAAAAACATAAGCTGATATAATTTTTTCATTTTTAGTAAAACTGTTGATATAAATTATATTTTGAAAGGTCAAAACTGTGAATTTATTTCACTGATCAATCTGTGATAATGAAATTTTGTTAATTAAAAGCCATTTAATAGGTTATTGATTTAGTAATAACAATAAACGAAAATATTTATTAGGTTTGTGGTTTTTAGTTATCAAAATTTTATGCACGTAGTTGTACATCAATCATATTACTTTAATTTAATTAATTAATTGTTGAATTTAATGTCGGGTTTGACGTCAGTTTTTTGTTGATGTTTTCTTTCAATTAACTTTATTTTCAACTTAAAAAATGTTTTTTTCTTTCATTTTATACTTTTCAAACTTCTAATGGTCTTTTCAAATAAAATTCAGCACTCTCTGAGCATTGACAGAGAAGTATGTAGATTTTGAAACGTCGTCGACTGACAATTGCAAGCTTACCTTTGTTGTATTGTGCCGTGGATAATTTGAAACTCGATAAAGCTGCAACTTTATAAATTTGTAAAATAAGGAATAAACAAAAATATTCAATGCCACATTTTATTTAGTATGACTGTCACAATCGGTTTAGACGTCGATAAATTGCAAGCAACATATGTGGGGAACATCTTCATAATAGGACTTTTCAAACTCCTCGGAAACGTAAGCTTTCATTTTTGTTTCATAATGATGAATACTCGTAATTCAGAAAATTCTCTTCCAGAATGAATCATAAGCTGTTCTGTTTTATTTTAATACATTTTTGTTATTAAGAGTGATATAATTCCAGTAACTGTTCATCAGGGAGCTATACAACTTTGCCCATTATCATTTGGAAACAATGGCAATTTAGAAAAACATAAATTTAGTTCATTATTTTTATACGGACCTAGTGTGGGTACTTACGAGAACAAAATTTTGCACATTATTAGAGAACGTAATGTGATATTTTTAAAATTTAACGAAATCATTATTATTATTCGTCTTTTTTCAGCGCCTCAGCTCAAAGTTTAAAACTGTTATTTTTCACAAATTAATTTGCTATTTTAAGTCTCTCCACATTTAAATTTGTTTGTTCTAAAGAAGTAAAAATAATTTTTGAGCGTAACAGCCTCCTTTGCCCCCACATTTCCAAGCTTCCAGAGTGCCTTACGCGAAGCGTTTCAGATTTACCTACATTTTGTAACCGACATTACTTGCCATAAAACTGCCGTAACATTTGCTACGTTCTATAAATTGCTCTATTTTATGGAAGTTTCGTAATTTACGTTAAATTGCTGTAATTTATGTAAATTGCTAAGACATTTGAATTTGCCGCCAAATTGTATAGGCATCATTGTAGACGATGTTCGGATGGCAACTTGAGTAAAGCGAAAATGTTGTATACGAATAAAATAATGTATACATATGTCGCTCATATTTACTAATTACAAGTTGGTTAATTATAATAATTTTTTCCTTGAAGAGAATACTTTAAAGAGACTTTCTTAGAACCACTCTTCTCGCTTATGCTATTCTAGCATCATTTCCATTGTCAGTATGATGATCACTAATGAAATCGGAGCGAAGGAAGACTTTTATATTTACAATAATTTATGGTTGTTTTGTTTAGAAGTTACAACGCCACATTTCAAATTTTTGTGTTGATGTAATTTACTGCTATCTGCAAAATTAAACGAGTCGTGGAGGATGCGAATTTATAGCAAACACACTATACAACGTCTCCAATCTTTAAAGCATTTTTATGGCCATATTCTTAATTTTATTGCAGCGATTTCAGCAAGACGTGCAAAATATTACAGAATGTCTTCAAAGGAATATCTTTAAATAAATCTGAAATGGATTTTGCGTCTCGAGATTTGTAACTTATGAATAATAATTAGGCATCTTAACAATAATAATTTATTTCTTTTGTAACTTCAATGATATTTGTCTGTATATTTTGAAATTGTCGTCTAAATACAGAATAGTTTCGTAACTAAGTCACAAGTTATTTTGAAGATTTGATAAACATGCGAACTTTTCTTCTTGACTTAGAGAAGGTGGTAAAATTTGCCAAAGAATTGATCTACTCTACGCATTATTGGGTTGCAATTTATGTTTTTATCGTCCTTATTCAAACAATTATCTGTCACTGGACCGTCGGTTTCTGCGACTATTATGTTTCTTAACTAATGATATTTGTGTTTTTACACGATTTCCTGTAAAACTATACTCACAAATAGTGTAAATATTTCTTGATAATATTTTCAAAGCGTAAATTTTAAATTTGTGCAAAACAAACTTTTTAGTGTTAACAAAATTAATGAATAATAAACGGAGTAAGAGATATCTTAAAAGCGTGATAGATTCAAAAACGGCTTTTAATAAGCTCAGAAAGATTATTGAAGTCCAAGTTGCTTCGTAAGAGAATATTTTTCTATTTATACGGAGTAATTATTTGACTAGTAAAGTGTTACGTCAGCTGTTTCAAAAATACTGGGAATATTCTTTTACACCTAATTATGATTGACATTTCAATTACTCTTTCCATTGCAATTATAAATAATTTTGTTTGATTTTCTTTTGAAATAAAATTTACAGTTTAACCTTTAGGAGCCAATTTATAACAGATAAAAATAAATATAACAACTTGCTTTTTTTAGAATTTTGAACCTAAATTAAAAATTACAAAATATGTATTCGTAGAGATTTATAATTTCCTGATGTATCGTTTTGAAAGACCACGATATATAAAATAAAAGGATTTCTTAAAAAAAAAAATTGAAAAATTTTAAGAAGTGAAGAAGTAGTTTGATAGGGCCGGATAAATCGAAAGTTATAAGGTTTAAAAAGAAAACAGGAACATAATTTATAATGGGACATAGAAAACAAAAGACAGTAATAGTAATTCAAGTTTTCACAAACCACAAATCAACAATTTTGAATTTTTTGAACGGGATTTCATTAAATATTATCCAAGCAATGATAGAAAGTAGGTGATATCAAGTAATTACGAAAATAATGAGTAATTAAATAAGAACAAATATGGTTATGTATAACTAATGTAAACGTTGTAAAAGTATTCTTATACAATAGCAAACAGAGGTCGAAAAATAGAGTAAATCTTTGAATAAAGGGAGGTTTGGTGGAAAGATCCGACACAAGTTCTGTCAGAAACAGAGAACGCTAAATGAGAAAATAATACAGATGTATAATGGAAGAAGTTTTTAAAAGAAGAGAGAATGAAAAGAATTTCGAAAAAAAACAACGTACTAATGAATAAGTATAAAAAACCAAATACAGAAATTTAGGTGTAGAAATGACAAATAACCAAAAAATAGTTGAATTAGAATCATAATACATAAAGAAGAAATATAAACTATGTAGTACTAAAGTTAAAATTATTGGATGGAGCAAGTAAGAGAATGAAAATGAATTATGAAAAAATGCCAAAGGATAGGAAAGAATGTAATACATGTAGGTTCGTTATTTTGTCTCTCTTAAACATTATATGCGACGTTCACGATTTTTTTGTAGTAGGTAGGTGGTTCAGTTACACTTTAAAATATAAAATGTGCAAGTTATGAAAAAGTCTGCATTGTGTTTTAGAAGGGAGGAGATAAGACGGAACCGCCATGAAAACAAAATTTAAGGCTCAGATTTGCTAAAATCGTGATCCTTCGCAACAACCATGACAGTATTTATGTGTGTCACTTAAGAAAACATGTCTTGACAGACCCTTGGGCGTCAAGCCTGTTTCCGTATTTTCCTTGTTATGATATGCGATGAAACATCATTATCTTTTAATCTCTATAATGCTTCTTCCGTACTTTACGATAGTTATTTCGGGGGTACATCAAATTTTGTCGTTCTGTGTCTGTAAAGACGAGAAATTGTTATTAAATTGGACAGATTGTTTTTCTTTAATTATCGTGATTAAAAGTGTGGGCGCTTTTATATTGTCATTTCAGATTTTTCTCGTTTGGAGTTCGACGGAAGTGATTTTTTTTTGCGGTGTGCCATTCCATTGTGTATCCCATACAAGCACCATTCAGACGTTTGGTAGTCGGTTGCAGTTTTTCCTGACGAGTTTTCCCAACGTAGGCACGCAACCGATATCGTGTAGGCCGGCATATTAGTATTCCACTCCAGTTACATATTTTATATCTTTTGCGGTTATTTCACGACAAGGATATTATTCGATTCGAATGATTCTGGACAAGTAGCTCATTTCGGGTGACCACTATGTTATTGCCTTCCTGTTTGCACGGGGCCTGCTTCAATGGCCATATTTTTTATTCCGATCACGGACTGTACTCTCGACACTCTTATGCACCATTCAGCACATCCTGCGCGGTCTCTCAAACTTAGAAGGATTTTCAAGAAATTGGTATTAGAATTCTGAAAGAGGAAGAGGACACAAGAATTGTCCAGCGCACAGACGTGTTCGTCACATTTGCACTGTTAAACTTTTTCGACCACATGAAGTTTGCGCTGCTGCAAACGTGTCTGGAACACTGATCATAACAAACTTCGGACGACAACTTCCACGGCTTTATGCATTTACATTAAATGCTACGGTCTGCACAATTCAACAGTTTTAACTAAATTAGCCGGAAATGTGGAACACACCGACTTACACAACCTCTGGGCTGCAGAAACACAAACGAATAAATAACATGTACGGTCGCGGACCAAAAAAAGCGGACAAGTTCTCAGATAAATGTAATAAGATTCTCTTGACAAGATTGGAGCTTTGAGTCAATAACCATTTAGTCAATCAAACAAATAAATCGTATTTTAGTGTAGATGTAGACAACATAATAAATTTACATTTTGGGGCGAACTTTTTTTTGTCTGCAACTTTACCTCACATACAAATTTTATTACTTTGTTAAACTACTCCCCACACACAATTTTTTCTTCCGTAACTTAAGGAAGTGTTCTTGAGATTAAAAATGTCTGTCTGGAACATCATAAAGTATGATAATAGCTCAAGAAAATTGTTCACATTATAGCCAGTTAGCGTAATCGCCTTAAATCTGTTGTTTGCTGTATTTTTTATTAGGAAATTATTTTAATATGTAATAACCACTGTAATTTCTTAACGGTCGAAGGGTGGTGTAGGCGTTTAAAATTGATTTCTTTGTGGCTAACGACGCAGTATGAAAGCGCAAAATGTGGCATTAAATCAATTTTAATAATCGACCAGTTGATTAGTGTCAAGCAAGTTAATTGCTATTCTTTGATTAATAGTCATGAGGCCTTATTCCATATTAGTGTGGACTATTGGGATATTGATTCTTAAACAGCGCCGTCTATCGGGGGGTAGTGTTACTTAAATGTGACCTCATTTTTTTTCTCTACCTTGTTCAACAGATCTCTTCATTTATGTGGTATTACAGTTTACTATTATTTTTTTCAGACGTTGACTGTGCTGAATCCTTTTCACACACCTGAAGTAGCCGCCTTACAGGATACTGACTTGGCTGGTCCTTTGGTTTTCTGCTTGGCATTCGGTGGATTTCTGCTTTTAGTGAGTATACAATTTTCTCTTTGAATTGTTTGTAATTGTATTAGATTACTACGTTTCAATCAAATTTGAATTTTGTTTTTATTATTGTCTCTCTTTATTATAGTGGATCTCTTTTTTTTCAGAAAATATCATTATTTGAGATGTTTGAAATAAAGCTAATTTTTGGGGACATTAAACTGAAATGTTTTTCACTATTAGGAATTGCAGAAATTCTTTTTTTATGAAATGCTCTTCAAGAAATAAATCATTTTTATTCCAACCTCTCCAACTAGAAGGGAAAGTAATGCTAAATGGAGTAGCGGGAGCATATACCTCGATTCGTTTTAACATAAGGATAATGCGATCCTTTCTAACTTTACCGCTAAAATGTACTCTTACACTCTAACATCTACATTTACAATGGATTTTCTAGTTTCCTAAACACTGTCTTTTTTGTATAATTAGGAAAATGTGGTTTAGAAAACAATGGTCATGATTTCTGACTTCAGGAAATATTTTATAATATATAAAGAATATGATTAACGTTCCTAATAGAGGTGCTACGGGAGCATGGCACTTGTGTTTTTTCATTTAATATATTTTTTTGTCGGTTAAAGAGGCATTTTTCAGTCAACAAATTTAAAACTAATCTGTTTGAAGATTTCATCTGTAAAATGTTGAATATCTTGCCTTTACTAATTAAAAAAAATTCAAAGCATTTGATAAAATCTATTATGAAAAAAAAATTCGTTATATGCAACAAAAGTGTATCTTGAAAGAAATCTAATTAAATTTGCTTTGTGTTTATTTCGGAAGTTAACACATTTTATAGTTCTTATCGCTGATAACAATATTTAAATTAACAAGATTAATGTAACGGAATCACATTGCCGTCAAAAGGAGTAAAATACTTCAGCCATTGTTGTTGACTTCCGAATGAATTTATGGGTATTTGAGATTTATAGAATTGCCATTCACTTAGTTATATGGCTGTAATTTTATTTCCTGTCTACCGTCTTCGTTAAAATGCAGATAATTTTACTCCCCCACATCAGGGGAAGGAAGTGTTGAATTGCCAAAAATTCGACTCTTCAAGTTTTAGTGCAGATGAATTTTACCCGTTTACGATTTATTTAACAAAATTTATAAGTTATAATGATCTAATAATAAAATCATTAAAACTATAATTTAAATAAATTAAAATAATAAATATTCATACAAATGTCTATATTGAAATTTACGAGTATATGGTAGGTAGATGATTTTTGTTGTTTTCTTACTCTTTCAAAGTATTGACCTACAGAAAACAGAAAATTAAGTATATTGTGTACCTACTTACCTAAGTTAATGACAAAAAGGTTTTAACCAAATTGAACACTTCGTAAAAAAAAATTGGAATTGTTATCGGAAAAGAAATTATGTTGTTTTAATCCCAAAGAGACTGAAATTGCATCTGGAGTAGCAATAACAGCACTTCGTTTAATTTAATTTTCCCAATAATCGGGTATCACGGACGATTACCCTTATTAGTTTTAGTAAAACGGACAGTCAGTGATTTCATTATGGGTATTAATATCAAAAATAACAGTTTGAATATACTTAACGCAGATCGTCATGAATACATAAATTGTATAAATTATTTTATGTCAACTGTTGTGGTTTGCTTATATATAAGTCGACATTGAAACACAAAATATATATTTTTTTATATCTCTTGAGTGGTAATTACGTGTTTTATCTAGTTGTTTAAAAATCTGAATGAGATATAAATATATTTGTTTTTAGCAATAACAAATGACGTTTTGCTGATTATCAATTAGAGCAAGTAAACAGTACTATATTTTGCACACTCAAAATTAATATTGCGGTTTAGAAATTGCATCCAACTGTTTGTAAATGTTTGGTCATTATGAATTAATTAGTTTGTTGAAGTTTTGAAGTGTGATCATTATTTTGTTAACTACAAAAATGAATACTTTTTTTTGAAACAGTATAATTAGTTACAGCCTTTATTGTGATAATTTTAAATTTTAAAGTTGTCTTGTTTTCTTTGAAGCTGAAAATTAACCGAAATTTATTAATACGAGTTTGTTTTTAAANNTAAAGTTTTGTATAGTTGTGAAGTTTTCGTTAAAAAAGTTTTCAAACACTTTTTTTAAGTTTCGTTAATGGTGAGAATTTCCAATATTTTACATTTATATCTGGTATTGTCCGGATGTGAAAAAATAAAAGGAAATTATTAAAGTAAATAAAACCGGAGAAGTCATTCAAATGGTGACTGATGAATTGAAAGTGACGTTAAAAAATTGAAAATTGAGACGAGCAATTTCCCACAAAGGTATGTGACAAGAATGGAAATGAGAATTTTATTGAATTCAATTAACATAAAAATGTTTCGGAAGTCGTCAGCATTTGAACATTTTTAAAAGCGTTGTTATGAAGAAAAATACACTTAATTAAAATTTTTATTCTCTTGACATTTATATACATTGTTTAATTTATATTTATTCATCTTTAATATAAACATCGCAGATAATTACTTTGTTTTCTGTTGCAAATTTATTTTAATTCTGTTCCTTAACGATCGGTTTCCATATTTGCACCGAATTAAAAATTTAGGGACAGATGTTAATTTGTAAGTTCTCTTATTTATGCTAATGCTTCTCGTTATATTGGATTTTAAAAGAAGAATAGTAATGAAATGTAAAGAAGAAGAATTCACAAAAATAAAACAACTAACATTGTAAAGATACATAAAAATAAGGCGAAAAACACAGCTCTCTGTAAATGAGTATTCGCATGAAAAATGTATAGGAGATTAACAAATAAATATAAATATTTTACAATTTTTTATTGAATAATTTCAAATCTCTGTTGTCAAACTACATTGTTTTTGATTGCAGTTTTATAATATATTTTAAAATGTAAATGAGATTAGGAACACTGGAATTCAAGGGTGCACGTAGATTGATGGAAAGGAAATGAAAATCAGCTTTGAGAGCAAATAGAAGATGCTGCTAGCGCCAGGGGCAACTTAAGACAAAAGAGAATAGTATTAGTAGATACTTTTTGCCCCATATCAGTTTTAGAAAACGAATATGAATAGTTTAAAATTTCTTCAAATTGTCCATCTTCAGTTTTTCGGACACATAAGAATCAGAATTAACATAAATTTATACAATATAATTTTAATTAATAAACTAGCATTAAGTTTAAAAAATTCGGTTGTCCGCCGAAATGTACCCCTAACGACTCATAAATGAGGAGACTGAATTATTTTACATCACTTTGTAGAAAACGTCTTGTAATACTTTAAAAAAATTTCTCTGTATAGATGTATTTGTGCTTTATTTTTTTATTGATTACATTTTTTCGCTCATTTCACAGTTTATTATTGTAAATAAAGTTTCTGAAATAGTTGCTAGAAAACTATTAACGTAACTTTTCCATCTGACGTGCCACATGTCGTGTGTGAGATTTTTGAGTTGGGTTGATTGGAGTAAGGGACTGAATGACAGACACTTTACTTATTAACCACTACACGTCACTCTTCCCCTAAATAACTCATAATTGATTGGAATCCATTAGTTAGTAAAGGGGCCACCTTCCTAAAATTTTTGGTAGGTACATTGAAGCTATAATTTACAATTTAGATTTATTGGAATATTTTTATGTACATGGATTTTATTAATAGCATTTGCCATGTCACAAACGAATTATTTAAACAATGATAAACAATAGTTACATAAATTTGCGACTTTTAGGATAATAATGCGTGAATACATAATTATTATCGGACGCGCGATTATGTTTGGATCTTTTGAATAAATTACAGTAACAACAACAGTAAAATGTGTTGTGAAACTCAAATAAAATAAAACTTCATATGATTAGCTTGATTGTAAGATGCCTTAGGCTCTCGGTTGACCCTGTTAGGGACTGTAACTTGCTGCTCCCTAAGCCCGAGAAATTCACTGTGTTACCCACAATATTTTGTAAAATTTTTATCTTGTTGATGCCTTAACCTGCTCCATTTATCTCGACAAGAAAAATAAGAATTTTAATACTGGCGGCGAGGTTTAAATGATGTAGAATATATTCTAGAGATACGAAGTTTTTACATAAAGTTTTATTTTTTGAAAGTTTTATTTTAAAAGTCTCGAACATTTTCTGCAATTGTAGTAAATAAGCTTACTTTTTTCCTATAATTAATTCAATTTTACTTCGTAAAAGTTGATGCTTTTTGAAAGTTAGCAAGTTCAACTTGATATCCGGTTTAAAGCGTTCTTATTCTCGTTCAAATGGGACTTGACTTAAACGGTACGGTATTTTCATTAATAAAACCGGAAGAATATTGAGAGACACCAGGACGTTAGTAAATTTGACTTTTAGTTCGAAGCAACGTACAGTAAAGAGAAGCAGCGTGCGAAGTCCCTTATGACTATAAATATGTGATGAGGCAACCTACTTTATACACATTTGGAGAAGGCCTACATATTATATGCAGTTTTCACATCAATAATTCAAATATTAATTAAATTAAGTTCAGGTTAAAGGAGGACCTTAATATAATAAACAATTTGAGTAATGTTAGATATGGAATTTTAAACACGCGGGAAAGAATTTGTTGATCGATATTTTAATATAGTACATGAGAGAAAGAACCGTGTGCTTCAGATAACTGAACCTGTTGATCATTGTCACACGATTTTTTTTTAGCGATTAGCTCCGAAATTGCCGGATTATTAAAAATTTTGTGATTAAAATATATATTTTTCGTAATATAAAATTTTATGTATATATCACACAATTGCCATCATATCTGTTAGTATTGACATTAATTTTATAACGCGTATTTCATAAACTACTGTATTTATTCCTACAATTTTACAATTTAGAGCTCTCAATTAAAATGTCATTTTTTCAAGTAATTTGAATTATGAATCGTATGTCAATTATTTGACAGTGTATAATCCTACACAATGAAATGGAAAAATACAAAGAGGGATTATAGTAACAGTCTGCTGTGATAGCTTTTCGATTTATATTTTATGTACTCTAAATTTATAAGCAGAAAGAAAACATTTGCAAAAAATGTTGCCATTGAAAAACATCCCCACGTGATGTTTTGATTTAGTTAATTGTTTAGTTGTTACTTAATTTGTGTGACAATACATTATGCATGAAAGATTTAATCCATAAACAAGAACATTTTAGAGAACATTTCTAATAATGAAACCGGGAAATTGTAAATTTATTTTCTGGTAA
>QDEB01128088.1:0-10555 GCA_004193795.1 Asbolus verrucosus | reverse complement strand
GCTTTTCAGAATTATTACATAGTTGTTTATATTCTATTTTTTTCCAAATTCAATTACAAACTTGCCTATATAATTCGAATTGTCATTTCACATGAAAATGCATGCAAAATAATGCGAATGAGCTAATATTAGGTGCAGATTGTGCATCTAGATTAAATAAATTAAATCACTTTCAAAGATCCACACAAATCAAAAATCCACACGCTTCGACTTCCAGGGTTTTTATTTTTACATTTTACTGCCACTCATCGGTGAAACTCATAATAGGGAGCAGTACTTCAACTTTAAACTAACCAAATTAGGAAATAATAATTTATATTAAGAAGTGTTATTAAAATCTTTACAATTGCAGAGACTTCGCACAATACACTGTCATAAATTGGTCTGAAATTTTTGAGGTGATTATTTCATAATGAAAAGGACGCCGAACAAATGTATTTACAGCAAACCTAAAATTTCATCGCCCCGTGTTGGCACGTAGGTCATTATTTGCTCGTTTTGGGTCAGAAACGGGCTGCAAATTGGCTTTCTGAGGCCTAAGTCATCAGCGGCAAAACCAAGGATATGTAAATAAAGACGGGGGATGAAGAGATATTAGATTTTGAACTCTTTCCTCTGATTAAATTGGTTTTTTCTGGGATCTGCCAAGATAGCTCGGCTTTCAACCACGGATTAAGCTTGAATGGCAGTGTACGAAATTTTCTCCAGCGGTGTCGAAATCCGGTATGTTGCAACACTGTGGTCAGAGAGCGGAACTGTGTTGACTGAAATTTGTAAACTTCTGGATATCGGATCAGGAACGTGCGATGTGTGCGTGGGCGGCATACAATTCGCTCTCCAGTCATGGTGCATGAGTCAGTGGTTTTAACCTTCACGTGACCCTGTATCGGTGACTGACTCGCTAGGGCCTTCACACTTGTAGTAATGCTTGGTTCCAGGATTTCACTTTGTTCTGCAATCATTTCTGTTGTGATGGAACAATCCGATTCGACCGAACGGGCTCATTAGTGCGCTTGATTTCATTTTTTCCAGGTGGAGTTGCAAGGATCCGTTAATTCTCTAATTGAGTTATAGATTTAGACAGAATGCGAGGTTCCATTCGTTATAAAAATCGCATTTTGCGTTAATTGGGTGCGTGGTGGAGGGCTTTTACCTCAGCCCACCATGGTCTGCTGAACTAATTTATGGTAATTTAATTAGGCATAACATGCTAATCTACCGATGTGTGGGTACATCAGACAAAAGATACTCATTACATATTTTTATGGATCCACAAAGTTCCCCGAATTGTTCCAGATAACACTTAACTGCCTTTGTTGACGATCAGATATTTCGACAAAAAATAAATAAAACACCCGATCATAAACAAAATGGAATGCAGAGTGTTACTGACCTCAATATTTCCATATTTATAAGCCCGCTAATAGGATTTTTAAAGTTCAGAATATGTCAACAAACATTTCTTTAGGAATGTCATGAAACACTTTCCAAAGACCTCATAGTTTTGAATAAACTTGAACATTGACAAAAATTAGTATCATGTTCTGCTTTTAAACTTACTTTACGTACCTATTGTTGTTATGCTTCTAGAACTGCAGCCGTTTTTTCTTCCAAGGTTTTGCTCAACGGAGCAATGAAAATGAATATTTTGTAATTATTAATGTTCTTTTACTGCAATTGCATTGGTACACTTCTATGTCTTTGTGACAGCACTATTAAAAACTTAATGTTGAAGCCTGAAGTGTGATAGGAATTGAACATCAACAACGATTTAATTTCGTCTATTTATAGCTACTATAAATTAGATATAAGCAATTATCTTGCAAACAATCAACTCAATCAGTTTGGTAAACTTTCCATTATTGGAAAATTCACAATCAGTTACACATAGCGATAGGGAAAAAATAGGAAATTTAACTTTGGTGACGTTAACCATAACCATTATAGCTGTAATTTATTACATAAATAAGAGTGTTATAATAAAAAATTGAATAAAGTAAGGTATCCTGAAGGAAAGAAAAACAGGAATTGTTATAACAAAAGGGAGAATTAATGAAAGCAACATCGAAAAAGGATATTAAAATGATGGGCAAATAATTTTTGGCCAAACATTTACATTTAGAAAACCAAACCAAAAGGAGGAGGGTGAAACCAGATTCTAAAAAACTACAGGTAAGTTCTAACTTCTAAAAATAGTTTAGGAAGTAGGAAGTATAAGCATATATAAAAACAAAAATGACTTGAAGATGAAAATATAGAATAGAATGGAAAAAAGAAAGAATGAAGAATCAAAAACCATAAGAGAGAACTGTGTAAGTAGATATGCAAAAAAAACCAAGATGAATACTAATAACATTTTATATTAATAAATTAATGAAACGTAGAGAACAGGAAACAAAAGGAAACTTTAAAGGCAAAATAAAAATAACAACAGCACAAACTGAAGAATGAATAAGAATATTGAGGGAAGAAAAAAATGTCTTTAACAGACGAAATGTGAGAGTGATATGTAGATCAAAGAGGAAACTCCTGAAAAACGCTAAAGATTTTTTTAATTTAACGTTTAATCCTTCGCAAAGTAAGAAAAGTTAGCAAGGTACGAAACAATGATTTTGTCATGATCATTTTCATGTTGATATTTTTCAATTTTTTGTGAAACTGTCGTCACTTTTAAATAGACAAATTGCCTTCTTTGAGGGGTCAATTCATTTCATATAATTGTGATAATTACGCATTTCTAGAATTTTTATTTCGGTGCAGTAAGTTTTTTCTTTTGGTGGTTACCTGTTTCCCATTGTCACGGTTTTTACATTAAAATATTTTCTTGTTATAAGATCGTTGCTTTTGTCCAGTAACATTACAATTTTACTAAATTTAAATTTCAAGAACATATAATAAAATTAAAAATTCGTCTTCCAATTAAGAGTCATGCAGCGAGAGCGGAAATGACGGGAAATCGATTATAGAAAATCCGTTCCACAACTACCGCAACATTTTGTTGTCTTCTTGTTTGATTTTGTTTTATTTTTGAGTGTTCACCACTGTGTTCATCAATTCCCATCACAGTATCCGAAACCTAATTTCTTTGCAATTAATTTAATCAAGAAAAGTTGAGCTGCTAACTAATGTTGACACAGTGTCATTGTCTACTGTACTGAGTTTCTCAGCAGCACTCGAGAATATTCGGTATGAGAAATGATACAATTATTGTGAATTATTTCTGACTTCGGATCAATGTTTGTGCTAAGTTGAAGGTAATCTGTATTTTCCTTGGTAACCCACAATTGTTCATCGCTTAATCTCGACAAGGATTGAGTTTCGACTTAACCTGAAGTTAGAGTTCAAAACAAATTATATTTTCCTGAAAAAACCACAGACACATTTCCAAGCTTGATTACATCCCGCAAATGAAACTGTCATGCCCGTTCTTCATCTCTTAACACTAGAAAATTGTTCATTGAGTGATTGAAAACATTGTTTCTCCATAATTTCTAAAGAAAATAATAATCGAGTCGAGAAAATTCTGGGCGAATATGAAACTCTTACTGTCGGAGTGTAATTTTTACTTTTCAGGCATTTACAAATCCAAAATTTAATAAAAACCTGAAAGATATCCGTCCCAATTAGATTTTTACCTGCTTCGCGTAGAGTGAGGGACCGATGTCAAATTAAATTTAAATTTAGGCAGCTATAGGCTTCTTCGTCTAGATAATCTAACGATTTTTTTCGTTCTGAAAGCACTTCATTGCATTTTTATCTGATTCAGTTTCGGGTAGGAGCTCCAGAATGGAATAATAATGAACCTCGCTAACCTTTATAATCAAACTTAAGTGTCCACCTTGTACGTGCGCCTAATAATTTATTATTGTTCTAATCCAAAAGTTATGTTTTAAGGTGGCACTTCTTCAACTTCAGATTCGTGTAGCATTCAAAGTCCGCCGTAAAAGCGGCAAATAGGTAGTTTTCAACGTATAAGATTTTCCATTGTTACGGGGTTAAGTACTTTAACACTGGAAAAATTTCAATTTTATGGCTTCGGCACAGCCGGCCGTATAAATAACATTCGGTGGGTTACGAGATAAATCTCCCATAAACTTCACACTCTTTACTTAATTCTTGATACATGATGCGCGATTATCAATTTTCAGATTAAGCCACTGGTTAAAATTCATTTTGTAAACTGTAAATTTGCATAAATTTAACTTAAGTAATTACACAAGTCAAACATTACCCTCGTCGACCTTTGCAGCCGAAAAAAGAGGGTCCCGAGGGAGTGGCGCCATAGGTTGCTACCTGATACAATTTGAGGTTATTACGCCACTATTAAGCCCCTAATAACTTTGATAATGTTTAAAAGCCAGGCCAGTGTGCATTACTATTATAAACTTTACAGTCATCCATTATCATTTTGATTTGATTTGGGTCTTTTGATACAAAAGTTAGATAGGCCACCAGTTATACACCACCGCATTAAATACCTTCAAACTTAAATTTTTAACTAGTCATCCTTTCTGATATCAGAAATTTATCTATACTTGTTTTATTTAGATCTAATGAACCAATGCATTAAACTGTTTCTTTTATTTATCATTTTACGACATTTTGAAAATTCTGTATTTTTGAGCAAAGGAAGGCAAAATAGAAAACATAATAGCAGTAGAAATGGTTAGTGAAAAGCATGTACACAGCCATCAACACCAAAAGCATAAGTAATAAATAAATGAAAAAATCATTCCTAAAAAGTTTCTCGATGACACAGAAAAACGAAGTAATAAGGGATGAAAACTGGAAACAGGAAAAACCAACCCCGATAACGTCATAATAGTAGTTACAAGTGATTTGAACCAGACGTACCTTGTTAATATTTAAGTCTAATTTGGTTTTTAATTTCACGAAAAGGAACTTAATTATTGGAGTTGTTACTTTTAGAAATGAAATAACGTTTCGAGGCCCTCCGAAGATATTTGGATATTAGATTATTGTGTCGCATAACGTTATTGAAAAGTCATTAATGTGTGGGAAGTTGTTCGATCGATGTTGAATCTCATCCACATAGGTTGTGTTGAGATTGCTACGCTCTATTTACTAGATGGAATATTTCAGCGCATACATTGCCGTTACAACGATAGGATCTTATCCGACTTTTTATAGCATTTTGACATGGAGTAGCTAGAAAGCGAATGTATTTTGTTTATGTGAACGTTTACTTGGAATGATTGCAACTAAATGATGAAGAGTTTTCGCGTTTTGTCGCAGACTTGCGTGTCGGGAAATCTGCAGCTGGATGTTGCAGCAACCGTCGCATGCAACTTAATGAAAAATATGTTTTATTGCGCGCGCCTCTTTGATAGCAACACCGTGAAAGTTAGGAAGTTTTGTAGACTAATTGTTGCTGCCGGCAAAAGTTGTGCTCTTCAATCTTATTACACTTCATCTTAAAATTGTAAATTTAATCTCGGACAAATTTCGGTTCTCACTATGAGAATTTATGGCGGTCCATTATGCCGACAATATTTAAGGCGTTTGTCCGATTTTTGCGCTATACTAATTCGATTTAACTTATCATAAATCATGTACTTTCCGTACCCCAGAGGCGTCTGCTTCGAAAATTCGGTTACGTTTTGTGTATTCAAATTCAAATCCTTAAAATAAATCCGTTCAAAACTTTAAAAGCTTATGAAAGTTTAAAGTGAGACAAGTATTTCTCTAAGAATGAAAAATTTTCGAACAAATGTTCTTCGGAGAACTTAAAGTCTGTCGGGAAATGCGCTGCTTCGCTGATGTTCGAATATCATATCACCTTATGAATAATGTTCGTGCTATTTCAAATGTTAGATTTCGCGATTTTACTAGAAAAATCAGAAAAGTAGTAACAGATTAGTGCTAATAGTAGCGTCATCAGCTCGTTGACAAAAAAGGTTGTAGATACGAGTAGATAAAGTTATTTACATGAAAACTCCATTAATGTCATAAAATTTTCACCACCTAGGACTACTCATGTACCACCTACCTTTCTACGTGCTCAACGATCTTTAAAACCTTTATGACTATTTTATGTTTAAAGATACAACATTTCTGAATATTCGAATAAAAGCAGCTGCCTTAATCTCAAATGATGATCAAAAGAAATACACATTTTACATTCAAAATATTTTTTAATGGAACCCAAATATTAGCTCTCTTGAAAAATGCTGGGGGTAAAGAGAAATTAATATTTGTTTTAATGTATCTCGTTATCAACACCCTTATTATACACGTGAAGGTACAAATTGGTTGAAATTGTGCCGTCGGATCTTTACTGTTATCTAAAATAAACAGGAAAGCGAGCAGGGAAGTCAATAATTACGAACATAAAAATGATTTCTTCGTGAACACTTCTACAATAACTCTATGCTCACAGAACATAAAACTTTTCTCATTTTCAATTTATCTCGTTAAATTCCTATCAGATTTTAGTTCGAGCGTTCAATAGCATGCAGAAGTAAAGTATTTCCGATTTGAAATCTATTTTAATTAGATAAGAATAAGAAGAAAGCAATGACAATAGCATTGCAGTGAATGAAAGCATCTTAATTCAAAGTTTGCTCTTCAATTTCTTGGTATCTGTCATGTATAATTTACACATGATAAGTATTGTGGGTTGCCTGCATCAGCTCTTTGTCATCATTTTAAAACGGTTGAGTAATTGCAGGTGAGCCTGTACCAATTAATAATTATGATTGCGACCCTCGGGCGAAGTCGATTAAACCTACACCTTGCTTTTACGATGATGACTTCACATGCTGATACAACCCCAAATTTGTATAATTTGATTTCGCTTAGTCCATGTAATAAAAAGCTCCACTTTTACGATTGAAAGTCCGGCAGAGATGATACAGAAATAATAAAAAGAAAGCTCCAGGGCTGTTGTTCGTTCCTTCTCCCGGAAAAAGTGGCAGCAGTCGAAAATCGTCATTTTAGTTTATTACCGAGATATTGTCCTTTCAGTGTCCCGTCCGACAAAAGAATTTGATGTTGTTCAGGCCAATATTGATGCGTGCTCAAAAAAGTTAGATTACGACTTTTTGTGAATTTGTAGGTGTTCGCCTTTATTAAATCTGAAATCTTCTTCACTTTTTTAACTGAGTCGATGAAACCGTGAAATTCGCCAGCGTCAAAAAGAGAAATAACGCAATAAGGGAATTCCAAACAAGAAAAAATAAGTGGTGAGTATTGATTTAATTGATTGGGTCTCCTTTGGAGCTTTAATTCGCAGTTCATTTAATGCTCGCGATTGAGATCGAGATATCCGTTATTTTTAAAAGAATACATCTCAGCCAGCGAACTCGATCGCCAGCTAATAGAGTTCTTACACAGCAAACATTCAAATTGTATTTGTTGTGTGAACTTGAGGGGCGGAAGTTCGTAATTAAAACTGAAATAACTAGCACTAGTGGTGTAAACAATAATTTTAATTTACGCTGAGAATTTTATTTGACTTATACTCCCGAGAAAATGAGATAAATTAGCAGATATGAGCAGATCGTGAGAAGTTAGTTATTGTTCGGCATTACGTCAACTGCTTGAACTCCAGACAAATTATTATTAACCAGGTTGATACCCAGGTAGATACAGCTAATATGAAATAATAAACGATCTCTATTATGCCGTATTATCCGCATTGTACGTTAGCTCGAGGGCGAAGATAACCGAAGGATGTCCCAGACATCGAATATAAGCACAAAGGGAAACTAGGACAGCATGACGTCCTACGTCCAATAGGTTCCTTATTCCTAACGCGCCTTAGCTTTATGTCAAACGTCGTTGCTTTCGCTTTTTTCGACATATTGAGCTTTTTTGTTACACGTTTGTATAGATATATATCATAAGCTAAGCTCCTGCTATAAATCAGAAGATGCGGAACACCAATACGACTTTGATAGCGCTGTATTTACATCCACCAGTCAAATTTAATAATTTCAGGCGATTTAATTCACCAGAAAATACACAAATGGAGGCGAAAATTTTCTTTCTTCCTTTCGCTCTATATATCACTTTGCTGCAGTGCTATAATAACGTTATGGAAACAGTCGCACTATCGACGTTCAAGATTGCTGTACAGAACACCAAAGGGCGCGTATTCACTTTTTCTCATTCGTGCTAATAGGTCTGCTGTTTTGAGAATATTTCCATTCTGTTCGTGCATCAACAACGTTGTCTGCGTTCGGATTTACACCCATTTAAAATCGGGACATTCGCAGCGAAAATAAATACTGACATAAAAGGTAATTCTTGTCGGAAACTCCTCGAACATTCCTCAGATACTATTAAAAATTGCTGTGCTACCGTAATGGCCCGTTTAAAGGAAAACTGCAGTTATAAAAGTTTAATCGATTATATCCATAAAACTGCTGAACATACCAGAATAAGCAGAGGAAAAGGGTGGAATAATAATGCTTTCAAAGAGTACTCCGTAAATAGGAACGGTGTTAAATATTTCTTTTTTATTTAGACCCGGAATGTATCCATTCTGCTTCCGGCCCATTCGGTTTATGCTAACCTTGACCCACTGAAAGTTAATACATTAAACTGGCTCTTGAAACTTACGATGATTATGTTATGCATGGCTGATAAATTGAATGTTATGTGGCTACCTCCAGTTGTGTGGAATCGCAATTCTTGAAATACTGAAATTATACAGTAATAATATTTTCTTTGCAAAATCAATACATCCCGTAGGCTCGCTTGGCGCCGTGACAAGGTCGCCCTCCATCTGTATCCTTTTATTTTTATTAAATTTATGATAGACAAAATACGATAAGACCGTCTGTGTCAAAGCGAAATGTATTTTCATACGTTTGGAAGATTCGGTTTATATTNNGAATACATTTTGGAATTTTAGTCAATGTCAATTGTGACAAATAAAATCTAAAATATCTGCGCTAACTTTGAAAATGTATTGTGGGTTGCATTTGTATTTTGTCAGGCTCATTATCATTCGTGAATAACGCTGTATGAATAGTATAAACCAATATTTGAAATAATCAATTATTCGTTTTGGTAGATTTTAGTTGAATTTATAATTATGGGGATATAAAATCACCATTCAACAAATCGAACCGAGCATTAAAGTTTTATGACATGAACACAGCTGGCAGCAATTGCACGAGCATGGGGATTCTGTTTTTGAGAAAAGCTCCGGTTTGTTCGGATCTGGATGATCTGTTTCGGAAAATACAAGTGTGCAGTGAAAACCGGACTTCGCAGGGATGCATCGTGAATATAGAACGACTTCCAGCGGTGGTCGGTAATTTAGACCGCCGCAAATGCCCGTCTAGTCGGCCAATTTATATAACGGCCAGCTCCGCTCGTAATTATTTAGCAGACTGTAGCAATCAATTCCCCATTTTATGATGTTACTACCCTTTCCTGAATCTCAAAGCCTTTCAGTTTTATGTTATTCCTGGGAAGCTCCATTTTATTTTCGCCGGTCCAATGAAAGGTTCGTTTTTTCGTGAGCAGGTGCAGGTGTACCTACATAAAACTCGAGCAAGTGCGTTATGGAATATTGCAGTGTCTGATCTAAAATCGCAAACGTTCATTATCTCTTTTATACGAGCATCTAATGCTTGCTCGGGGCGCTCCCAGAGCACACGAGTGGGCTGAAGTTGTGCGTTTGCTGAAGAATGTTGAAATTTTTAATGGCCCATATACAAGTTCCCCAATCAAATTATTATTCTCGAATTTTGTTACGAAGTCGACTCGGGCATGTTTTATTCATTCGTCCGTCCCTTATAATTTACGCTTGAACATTAAAATATGCAAATATTTCTAAAAATATGCAAAATAAGAAGCATGAACTGTTTTAACACGTGCATGTAGGAGAAGTAATCAGTCGGAGTCGCTATTTGGCCGCGTAAAAGGCGTCGGATGGAAGTGTTCGACCTGTCAGCAATTCCACATGCGAATTCCCGTTTATGACGTCACGCCACATCGCAATGGCTTTCAAGGGGTTTCAAAAATAAGAAGCCAAACAATGCCGTACACACAGGTTAGCGTCGCTCTGCGGTCTTTGCGGGGTCAACGAGGATACCTTATCAGTAAATTGCTTTGCGCAATATGATCCGAAAGCCGACGACGTTCCCTCGTCAAAGACGCTCTGCCTCTTTTCGATTCTCATTTTCATTCACATTACGGCGTTCAAATTTCATGTTTCGTTCGTTTTTGTACACCCCGAGAAAATTACTGCCAACAGATCCGACACACTGGCCTGTCTTAATAAGGAACATGTGAGGACCCTCTCATGCTTCTGGTATTTCAAGTAAACAGTTACTAGATTAATCTTGTTGATGCCGACATTTATTTGGCCTCGAACGGGGCCAAATGGCACATTTTTACGAACTGATTTAGAGAGCACAGGACAAGATGAAAATATGACCCGAAATCTTGTGATTTTAGTCATAAATAGCTGGTAAAAATATACGAGATCGACGTCGGCCAAACCGAGAAAGATCATATTTTAGAAAATGTTGAACAATATGGTTTATATTTGAATGAACACCCAGTAAACGTTGAT
>QDEB01128080.1:0-19132 GCA_004193795.1 Asbolus verrucosus | reverse complement strand
ATGTTTAATTTTGTATTTATAATAGTTTGTTTTGTAGTTGTGTAGTATTTACGTATTTGTATTTAACTAATACTTAACTTACATTGCAGCAACTATTGTGTAAAATCTTTAATGTCAATATATCGTATAAACAATAAGGGGGAACATTTAATATTTATTTTACTTTTACCACCAAAACCACTGCAAAAATGTAAATTATAATCTTGATTTCTTTTTAAGAATCCCTATTTCCATTGCCTTAACTTCAACAACTATAGATGCCCTTGTTGTCAAGTCAGTTTTATTATTTCATAATTTTCCATTTTAGCTAGAACTAACATAACTAATTATAATTCCAAAATCTGATAAAAAAGCAAATGATTTATTTATAACTGTGAAACAGTCAAACTGTTTTGTTTCCTTTTGTAGATTAAGGAAAAAAGTTTCCACTTTATTGGTATAAAGAAAATCCTACCTGAAAAGTCGTTACCCACTGTACTACACCACTAATTTACAGCTGGAATTATTCTTGTTACCTCTTCCATCATTTTATAAAAAATTTATTATCATCACGTACACAGTCTCCAAGTCAGAGATCAGAAATTATCAGACACAAAATTACAAAACATGCACTAATTATCTAAAAGTCAATAATATTAAAGTATGTATGGCTTAGTATTAAGATTCAGTCTTTGCATTTGCGCATCCACCCAACTTCGAAATTTGGCTACATCAGCATAAACTCCCGGCGCTGTCGTTCCACATCCTATGCCCCAAGCTACCACACCAGCTTGGACATAACGTCTAGGCTGGTTAGGATCCGGACATACTAAAGGACTTCCTCCATCACCCTAAATTTTTTTTACGAAAACATCAATTTTCCCAAAATTTTGACAAATAATAATTACCGTACAAGTGTCTTTCCCTTCTTCTCCTCCTGCACATATAAAGCTGTCATGAAGCTCAAAATATTTCCCTAATCGCGTTTCTCTCAACGCCGCTATGCACTGAGGGCGCGGTACAATTGGTAATTCGATTTTTTTAAGAATCATTTGATATTGTCCTTCACGGCCAAACACATTCTTACCCCAACCGGCAGCAAAACAGTTGTTTGAAAGTACCACTTCATCTTGGTTGGGTAAACAGATGGTTCCAATGTGTTCCGCTTTTTTGAATGGTCTGTTTAAAATTAATAAAGCTACGTCATTAAAAAGCGTTCTTTCTTTAAAGTTTTCGTGAATAATTATCTCAACTACATCTCTTTCTTGGTATGGTAACCGTTCTTTTTGCGTCTGCGTATCCCATTCTCCTGCTCGCACTTTTATTTCATCTGTTGTAAATCTAAAACAACAAAATGATAACAACTGGATCAGCTCAAATGCAAGAAAATTCTTACTTGTGGACACAATGGGCACCAGTTAGCACCACTCGAGGGGCGATTAGCGATCCTCCGCATTCTATCAAAGCATCAACTGAGGGGACATGCTTTTTCTTTAAAATGCCCACCATCCATGGAAATTCACCATATTCAGCTTCGTTATGATTATTTCCAGTTATTTTGAAATCGATGCCGTTGTTGTTTCGGATACCACAGAAGCTTGGAAGTATAGGCGGGGGCAGCGGTTCTTCAGTTGGTGGCAGAGGACCTTGAGTTGATGGTGAAACTGGCTCCGATGGAGTTATTCCAGGGTCGCCTCCTTCGGGGATTTTGCAACACACATCTAATGGATGCTCGCATGAATTTTCACCAAATCTGCAAAAGAGATTTTCTAGTTTTATAGTTTCACTGAAGAATTTTTTGATTTTTAAACTATAAAAATAATTATTATCACTACTATTATTAACGTTCATATATTTTTATGATCTAGCTGTACCGGAAATGTTATTGTACTTACAGCCAATGTATATAATTTTGATTTATAATGATATAGTCGAAAGCTTCCGTAATAGGATCACTGCATAATAATGTCACCAACAAAAAATAGCCAAATTGAAGTAATTTGAAACGAATTATGTTATCTTGGTAACGTTTTAGATAGATATTTATGATGAATTATTTAAAATTCAGAGCACACATCGTAGAGTGAAGCATGTTCAATTACGACTCTTTTTGTATGCAGCTATCTGCCGAATTTTTGGTAAAGAAAAAAGTGGAAAGATGCTTCTTTATCTTCGAATAAACTAAACTGTAAAAGTTACTACTCGTAAATGAATGACAGTCAGTCTACTTATGATTTGCATTTTGTCTAACTTAAGTGTAGAAAGTGTTCACGTATGATATTTCACTTTAGATTAGATGACGCATTAGTGTCGAAGATGACGTAAATATTTTTTTAAAATACTTTCCTTCATCCCAGAGTAAAAAGTAATTCCGTGAAAAAAAATGTGTTCGAACCACACCTGTAAACGTAAATCGATTCGTATATATCAGATTGTTCTTTGAGTAAATGAACAAACTAATTCAATTCTAGCCTTAGCTATTTATGGCTTCGTCACCTTCCAATTTGAATATCGGTATTTGTAAAAATTAAAATAAAAAATGCATCCAATGTATCCAATCAAAGGTTGGAAGAATCAACAAGGCCTCAAGATTTATGACTACAACTACAACTTATTCTCATTTAAAAACAATGTCCCATTATTTAAAGTCGTTTCTATAAATGAGACACGCAATGTGTTAATTTCTATTTCATGACCGTATTGTATATACTTAGACATTTTAGTTTGTCTTGGATCATTGCAACAATGATTTAGTTCCCATTAATTTATCACAAACATGGGTTTTTAAAATTTTTATTATCGTTGAATATGTAAATAAACTATGTAGAGCAGGAATTTCCATCGATAACCATAGAAACGATCTACATTAATATTTTTAATGTCATAGCTGTTACAGAAACAGAAACAAAAATGAAAAATTCAGAATAGACAATTTTATTATAATGCGTGCCAATGAGAGAGGCGGATTTAAAAATATACCTAAATATAAATCAGCGTTTTTAATTACGTATTAACTGATTTAATTTTATTACCACTAACTGAGCAAATGTTGACAAATTTTATTAATTTTTTACGTAATCTTATGATCATCTGTAGAGAAGTAGGAATACATAAAATTAAAATTAAATAAATAACTATCTCTTATAAAACTGTCAGATTATTGCTGTTGAATTTTATGAATTATAAACAAAATTAGCTCTTCACTTTTTAAAAATATCTTACATTTATGATTTCTGACAACATTTGAGCGCTGTTCTCAACATTTGGCCCAAATGGAGGTGTATTATTTTAGCTCACTTATCATGTTTAATTTATAAAGTGATGATGTTCACAGTAGTCTTATTAATGACTTATTAATGACTTAATAATGAACAAAGTTTACTATACTAACCTTATGTCTATTATACCAAAACCGTTCTTATTAACACCTTCTGGTATGATGGTTTTCGTTTCGCCGTCACATCTAAAGTATTCAACACATTTGTCAAGTCCCTGTCTATCACCTTCTCCGCATTTAGTGTAAGCCCCGAAACTCCCCATAGTAGACGTGGGGACTTCTTCATAACCTTCCATTATAAAATTGCCGAAGCCATAAGTGAGTCCGCCACAAAATGTAATCAGTTTCAGGACCCACATCCTAAAATATTCATTAAACAGCAATATTTGTATGACCCGCATACAAATTCGTTTTTATTTACCTTGCCTTAATGAGTAGTACCGTTCCGCGAAGTAGATTATGGCACCAGCAGCACTATCATCAAATCACTAAGGATCAAGTTGCTCATTTACCTGTTTACTTGGGTGTACTTGACTCTCCCCTCTACTCAACAGCAAACTAATTTAAAGGCAATTTGTTAAATGGAAAATCCAAGACATACACGCTTCTTCAAATCTGACCTTACACAATGATGTCATTTTGGATTAGATATAACAAATACAACTTGAAAGTGTTTTCTCTATTGCGGATCTTTGGCACAATAGTTAATGGAGTTGAAGCTGTATATCAACGTTTAAAAAATTCTTAGTATCTAACGTGTTTTAATTATAAATGTATGGCTGCATCTATAACCAATCGACGATCAGGCTTACTGATAAAAATTATTTGTTTCAACTCTTCTACAAGGCCTGTTCTATCTTAAAGCTTTATAATTCGTCATTAACATCTTTTTTTTAATCGAAAACGCTTTTGTTCCATCTATTGGGTGACCACGATTTCTTGTTGTTTTGGGTATCACATTTTCATAAATATCTAAAAATCTTTAGTTGATAACCATTATGGCATAGCATCGGGTTTCATCAGAAGTAGTAAACGACGTTTTGTACTTTATTTGACTATTACAAAGGTCAGAAATTTTGATGTGAAGCGATATTTTAATGAAAATATATCCAGAATAGCTTGTTAGATAATTACTTTTAAGATAACTTTTGGAGGAAGACACAAACAACAAATATTTTTTAAAAGTGAAATTTTAAGGTAAAAAACTGAACCTAACAAAAAGACAATAATAGAAACAACAGTAACCACATTTTCCAGAGACGATGGTTTTGCCTAAATTTTATTATTCAGATTTAATCGAAATTACAGATTTAAAAAATTATAAAAATAATTAGCACATCCACTAATTTGGAGAAATGCATTAACCATGCTGTTAAAGAAAAATATTACGAAAAGGATTAGTATTTATCTGTTATAAATGTATTGACTATTTATTTATTTTTTTTTTTATTTACTTTTGCTGTTTTTTGTGACTTCTTCAATACAATTCAGTTCTTTTTTTAACAAAGACGCATTAACTTTCGCTGTTAAATTGTTTATTAAAAAAATCTTAATTTTGGCTTTTACGTGTTTCTAAATGACTTTCTGGACACTTACTTCTTTAAAAGCACTTCAATAAGTTATTTTTCTTTTTAAATTAACTAACTATCACCTGTTTGTTTAGTACTGACGTCAGTAAAGACGTTTCACAATCAAGTTGGGGAAGAACCTTTTACACTTTCTTTAACGTAGACAATAATTAGAATTAAAAAACTATTTTATCAGTTGATATTATTTAATTACATGTTTGTGTAATTTGATAATTAGAATAAACACTGTGGTGTTTTGATACATAAAAAAGATTAAAAACCCGTGAAATTTAGAAAAAGTCTATTTTGCCATCGCAACTGAGAGACAAAATTAGAAAATAGCTATTTATGTAACAAGTTGCAAAATGAATGTGTTTTTCATTCTAGACGTGAAGTTTTACGTCGTGTGTAAAAAATTCTAATTTTGCAATGTGTTGCATACAAGATTTTCCTCAATTTTGAGTCATAAAAAAAGTGTTAAACATTTAAAAAATTAAATGGTTTTCTATTATTGAAGAGGAGGCAGTTACATTTGTTGTCAAGGAAATAGTATATCTAGAAGTTGTTCTAAATTTTCATTTTCGCATTAGTTGCAATATGAGATATTGCAACTCATGATGCAATATTATTATGACGTTGAAAACGACAACAAAATGTCATTATATTAGGTCAAAATTACAGAAAAGTATTATTGTGTTAATGTCATATGAATATCGTTAATCATTAGGTTTTCTAATATTCTATACTTCTGACAGATTGAAAGTTGGTTTCGTCAAATTTTCTATTTTTTTTATTGTGGTCAGATCAGCTTTTCATTGTTATTCAAATGTGTTGTTAATTGACAGTGATATCGGCAATACTATACGAGTATTCGGTTAGAATGCCGATATAATTATAATAGTTGCAACTTTAGGCGCCTAGATTTGCAAAATATTCTTTGAAAAACTTTAATTTTATCGAACAACACTCCTCATATTCAAATATGTTGACTGTTATTTTTAACTCAATTTATGGGAGATTAAAAATACATTTTTTAAAAGTAGTCGAACATTAATAAGATTAAATTATCAAATTTTCCACTTATAACAAGTTTTTTGGTCCTGTTAAAATTTTTATGGATTAACTGACAACGTTATAAAATGAAATTTTATAGCTAAACGCCAAAAGTATCGCATAACTGAAGTGAGACCCAGTTTTGATTACAAACAACAATCTATCATTTCATTACTTTCTTATTAAAAATCGCACATCTTTCCTACTATTAAAAATTATTCTTGTAAATGTGGTTCAGTAGAAACTGTTTTATTAACTTCTCCAAGCAACATATTGGTATATTTAATTTGTCCTTCCCCAAAAATGAGAAATAAAGAATGTCTCAGATTTTTCTCAAAATCATAAAATAATTATGACATATTATAGATAGATAGATATACTGTCACATTATTTTTTCTTTTATCTTTTTGTAGTGAAAAGTGTAAACCTTTACATCATTTATCATCAAGAAATTATTGTGCTTGTGTACGGAACAAATAATTTTGGCCCAATAACCTAAGGCTCAAGGAAAAATTTATCTAAAAAATGATGTTCTGGAAAACACGCTATTTATCCATAGAGCACACAACTACGTAAACCGCAACTTGAAAAAATTGTGTTTATCACAATATTTGCCTTTTCATTATATTATTTATTGTATCATTACGTACGATTTCCATGTCAAAGTTCACCAATGATGATTATTAAATGTTAAAATGCAAAGCAGTCGTAATGACCGAATGAGTATAAATCTCCAATACCGACACGTTATTAGACAAGGTCTTTTTTGATTTATTGGACAAAGACGGGAATAAGAAGACGAGTGTACAAGATACGACTATAATTCTCTCTACATGGGTTCTCAATATAAATCGCATATGGTTTAACATAAAACTAAATTTTCTTTTTCTTTTTTTACCGAAAACACAAAATTTAAACACAAATAAGTTGGAATAATACAAGAACTGGATTTTCTTGACAATTTTGTGAAGATTAGTTAGTTTTTAAAATGTTAACACAAAATGTGTTAACGCAAATCAAAACTCTATTTTTTTGGATTCAAAAAAAAAAAAACATGACTTGTACTAAATCAAACGGTTTTTGTACAATTTTTGGGCAAAATATTTGTCATGTCTAAGATACAAGAAGTTTCTACTGAAAAAAATATATGCCCATTTTAAATACAATACTTACTTGTATTGACTGGATAAGACTTTGTAATTATAATTCGAAATTACGTAACAATGTAGTGATACATCTTACGGTGGTACTAATAATAATTAACAATAATTCGACTACATACTTACCTCCTCTTATTGAGGACAGGACAAAACAATTAAATGAAAAATTCAAGACATAACAAACACGGTTATTAAAAAATGTTTTATATTTAGGATATTACAAAAATAATAATTAATAAAACTGGGACAGGACGCCGTTTAAACAATTTAGTACTGATAATATTTTGTGTCTATATTTTTAAGTTCCATTTGTTGATCTATCCAGTCCCTGAAAAGGGCCACGTTGACGTAAACCCCAGGAGTACCGGTTTCGCCACATCCAATACCCCAAGCGACGATTCCGGCTTGCTGATAGCGTTCATTTTGGCCTGGTATCGGACAAACCAAAGGACTACCGCCATCACCTTTGCACGTGTCTTTTCCTGGCTCCCCTCCGGCACAAATGAAGCTTTTATGAAGCTCGAAATGCTTGCCCAACCGAGTCTTCCTCAAGTCTTCCTGGCAAGTGTCTCTCGGCACCACGGGCAACTCAATTTTCTTCAGAATCACTTGGTACCTCCCCTCTTTACCGAAAACGTCTTTGCCCCAACCACTCGCGTAACACCTCGCGAGATCAACGTTGGTATTTTGAGTAGGCAAACAAACAACGTTGACGTTTTCGGCAATCTCCACCGGCGTCTTTAAAAATAAAAGGGCGATGTCGTTGTACAAAGCGCCAGCGTAGTATTGCGGATGGATCGTAACAGATTCGACTTCGCGATCTTGATGGGGGTACAGTTCTTTTTTGGTTTGGGTGTCCCATTCGCCCGCACGTATTTTGAATTGTTTTTTGCTGTTGACGCAATGGGCAGCTGTGACGACCACTTGGGGGTGAATGAGGGCGCCTCCGCACTGGTAGACGTTGAGACTTTGGGCGTTGCCTTCGATGGTTTCTTCGCGGAGTACGGCAACCATCCAAGGGAATTCGCCATATTGAGCTTCATGGTCTGAGTTACCGGTTATCCGAAAACCTATCCCGTCTGGATTGTGGTGGCCGCAACCGCTTCTTTTTACTGGTGATGGAGTTGGAGTTATTGGTACGTCGACTTCGCTGCCCTTGTCGCAGCAAACGTCTATGTAATTTTCGCATGGGCCTTCGTTGATTCTTTAAGTAAAAATATTTCATTTCACAATTATTCAGTTGTATTTATAAAGAAAAAATAAGATAAATGTGCAGCAGACTAACACTTTGACATTCACTCTGATTGGAAAAATTCGTAATTCCAGTTTTAGATCTTTTTGGAGTTACAAGGTTTTCTAATTCTAATGACAGGAGCAGGTAAAAAAACGTTCTAATCATAATAAAATTTAGTTTAAGGTCGTGTACAATGTGTATTTTTTCACTATTCAAGGTATTCATAATTTCACTTTTGAACAGCAATCCTTATGAAAGTCATTTACTTATTTTTATTTACATTGATGTCATACAGCCCTCAACTTTGGAAATAATCATATTCATGTTTAATTTAATTTCATTTCATTTCTTTCACTTGTGTTTCATGACGTTTTTTATGTAAGCACTCAATTAATGGAATTATGTAAATAAATATTATTATTCATAGTTATAATTACAATTAGATAGATACACCGTAATAAAATATTACGTAATTCTTTCAATAATTCTCCATGTTGTTAATTAACACTGTTCATAAGCAAAGCAGGTTTCATCACAATGAAATGACTTGCTTGGTATTTTTAAATCAATTTATAAACAGAAACGATCATAAGAATCTCAAAAATGATTTTGTTAACACGTTAAACTATGAAATTTTCCCGCCAAAACTAGTTTTTTGATGTCATTCAGTATTCCATAATGAACTCTTAATTTAAGTTTAATTATTTATTATAATTATTAATTTTAACATTCAAATAGATTAGAAACAATCTTTTCTCATTTAAACTTCATTATTTCTAAACATAATATCCGCTGCCCGTTTCAACTGAATTGTATTTAAAAATTAAAAAAAANNTTGTAGGTCTGTAAGAGGTTGTATGAATTTGGCACAATTATTATTAAAGTTTATTAATTATTAACGATTATTAGTGAACTGAAACATTCGACTAGATTCAAAATAAAAAAAAGGATTTTCACATCTAACAAGTTCTTGAATAATTAAGTTTAATTAAGTTTTTCATTTAATGTTTACGAAGCATACACATCGGAGGAAAATGTGGAGTGCAGACTATATAATATCATAATACATAAAAGATTAGTTAAGCTTTTAAGTAGCATTATAGTAAGTATTGTAACATACGATTTCTGCTAATCATTTTCAACGAGCAAGAAGGTATAGTAGTGGTAAATTTTTATCACAATAATAGATACTCAAGTTTACTTAATTATAGTCTGTTTTAAGTAATCTCAAACTATAATATTTCATATTCTCTTTTGATCTGTCACATTTTTGAAAGATTTCCAATTATTTAGGCTTTCAGTACGATTGCAATATTGTAAAAAACGCATGATTTGAAAACTAACTTAGATCTTAAAATGTTCTATAAAACACACGGTGCATTTTATTTCTTAAGTGTAAGCTTCTACTTCATGCATTTTTTAAAATATGTTAAATTTTCAATAAAATAAAGTTATGTTTTATTATCACGTTATTATTGACTACTGGCATTATAAAAGTTTGCGATAAGAATACTCTAAAATATATTAAAACGAGTAATAATTATTACATTATTTTACTGCAGGACGTAAAAACGATGTTTTTGTACCATAAATATATTTACGGATATTACTATAATATTCTAATACTTTAAATTAGTTTTGGTTAATTTTCGAAAGTATATTGAGTAAATAACAAAATATTTCCAAAGTATCTTTAAAAAGAGTCTAAACTTTTAATGCTCAACTATTATTTGTTATTTTAAATAATATTTTTCCTAGATTAATTTTAGAAAAAATAATGTAGCAATAGAGTCGAATTTAATTTTAATCTTTCATTTCAGAAGTACACACAAATTGTGTCTTTTCGAAAAGATAATTTTTTATATTTATTTTCCTCCTTTTACTTTATTGATCAATTTTCATCTTGTTCCTTTATCTAACAGCTGCTAAGAAAAATGGAGGCCATAAAGCTTACGTTCTTATCCTGTTTCTATTTTGAAATAACTTTTTTTCGTTATTTCTGAATTTTGATGTCGGTATTTTCTACTTAATTCCATTAGTTAACAGTGACATTGAAACACATTAAAACTATACAAATGCAATACTTCACGGATGAAGTAATTCATATTTAATATATTCAGCTGGAAAGTGAATAATTCCAATGAAAAAATGTAATACTCCTCTAGCCGATGAACTGAAGTACCCTTCTGAAGCATAAGATAATACTAAAGAAAAAATCACACAAAAACTTTAACCATCAGATCTTTGCATATTTTTCAGGGTAAACTGTACCCTTCATACGTAAATACCCGGAAAAACAAAAAGGCATATTATGTGGACCTCGGATTGGTTATTTTTGAAATTTCAGTCAATTCGATGCTCACCTAATATCGATAATTCCTTCTCCATTGGTATTAACAGATCCATTATTGCAAAGATAGTATGGAACACAGGTGCAAGAACCCGTTCCGGGAATTCCTCCACCTCCCTGCGTTCCAGGTTGAAGATTTGGCTGAAGATCTGGGTTTCTCGATTGACTGTCAGTTGCGGTCGGTTTTTCTTCTTGTGTACCATCATTAGTGCCAAATACGTCTTTAATTAGCTCCTCCTTGGATTTTCCTTGTGCAGCGACATGATACAAGAGTGCAATCAAAACAACTAGCGAATTTTTCCAAAACATTCTACTTTAGCTGAAAAAACGAAATAATTGTGGTTTTATAACGTTCACATCGTTACTGCATTGTTATTATTATTATTTATTAACACAGACCTGATATCTAAACGTGATTCGATATTTGCATAAACAATTTGAGAAATATTTGCATAATTCAACATATCCTTTTAGACGGGTGGTGATGCCGAAATGGGGATTTACTGTTAATTTTTTGTAAGCCGATTAAAAGTTCGCTAATAAAGTTAATCAGCCACTCTAGGTACTTTATCTTCGTTCTTTTATCTAAGTCAAGACCACCAGTTCGTAATAAATGTCATAATGTCAATATCATCAAAACAGATATGTTTTTAAATGTTGACAATGAAATGTTGGCGGGGATTTTTGGCATCCAACCCATCGAAATTATTTATTACTTTAAAAATTAAATGGCCGTAAGTCCCAAATGAAGATCGCTCAAGTGGTAGATTTGTTTTTTTGTTTATATATTGGGCTTCAGAACTCACCTGACTACTAAATGAAAGATAATCGCACAAAATAATCTATAGAATCAGCAGCCAGCAAGCACTGCCAGGTTTTACCAGTGCACCTTGAACCAAGCCGATTTACAGTGACGTCAGCTGGAAACTACACAGAACAGAGCTCGAAACCGCACATCTGAAGTCAATTCGATATACTGTGTGGTCGCTTATCTGTCTATCTGTCACCACCTCCCGATGTGGAGGGGTTAATTGGCTGTTATGGTAAATAAACTAAATAATGTAACTGCAGAGGTGATTGCAAGAATTTATATTAATCTGGTCTCAGCTAATCCAGTAAATCTGCGTTTCCTAAAACAAGGGACTTTGGTAAATATCACATATTCTCAATGAAGTATACTTGTTATTAATTTATATAAATAATTCTGCGTTTTAGATATACCTATTTATAAGTAGAAGTAGGTCAAAAAAATAAAATTGTTATTAATTAAGACAACTACAAACAGTTATGAAATAGGATTACAACTTTTTCTAAACCGTCTTGTAATTTTTTAAATTTTAACCTATTTTGGTAATATAATTATTTCAGGTGTTTATAATATTATAATTTATTAAAATTTTGATTCTAATTTAAACATTTAATTTTTTAATTTAACAAGGAATCTAGCAACAGGTGATGTAGAAATGAAACAAACATTGAATAAAAATAAAGGAAATGTATACAATAAAAATTAATTGATTATAGAATTAAAATCGATAAAAATTAAACCGGAATGTGAGTAAGTATTATTTCTGGTCCAGTTAATGGGTTTTTCTTCTTTAGTGGGAAAAGATAATTCATAAAACGTCATTAATGTCCCCGGATCCCTGATACAAGGATGTAAAAATTTTGTAAAAAAAAACACTCCTTAGAATTAACATAATATGATTCATTTTAATCTTAGATAAACATACTGGATGGCTGGATTTTAATGTCTGATATCCGGTTCGGGTTGGAATTTTTAAAAATTGTACAAAAAACGAAATGCTGATCAGCAAGTCCCATCTGCAAACAAAAAGAAGAAATGGTATCATGGTGTGTAATGAACCATCCATGTGCATCAGCGATACTCCTGACACCAAAACGCGGTCAGAGACAGCCTTGAGTGCATAATTAAATACAGATTAAAAAGAAAAAAAAAAAGAAACACATTTGAATCACAAATTCGTTGACCAAATCCAAACTAAAAAGTACGGGTAAATCAAGTTTACATGATTGTTCATAATGGGTGAACTATTTTTTAATTTAAAATAGTTAATGTAATAAGAATGAACCAACCAGATTTTATCAAAATCGCTTCGCTGGAACATCATTTTCTTTTATCATAAAGTTAGACGTTTTAACGTAAATGACAGGTTTTTAGGAGGTAGTTCCTTTTTAATTATTATGTCTTAAATATAGACTTTGTCCTTGAAAGCTGGACTGGCATTTTTGGAGATATTTTGATTTACAGAAATATTCTTAGGATGTTTTAATAAAAAAACATTCAGATAACAATAAAATGACCTTAACAGATTTTATGCGTTTTATTTTGGTATTCTCAACTATGCCAGTAATATAACATCATTTCCTTCTTGTGTTTTTGTTTATTCTTTGTTCATTTTAAACCCGTTATAACTAGTTAATCAGTAATATTTTACAGTTTTTAAAAATTCACCAATTTTAAAAGTAACTACTGGACCATGAAGATTTCGTTTGATTCATAATTCATAGAGTGTGACTTGATATTTTAATGATTATACCTGAAAATAATAACAAAAACAATAAGTATATTGAAATTAAGCGAAAAACATATTAACCTTGTTGGCAGTTTGAATTCAACAGTTGAGAAAATTTTTAACAATGTAAAACGATTTTAGTGAAGATCAAAATTATTACAAAAAAAGTCTCACCATGACAATGTTTGCACATTGCCGTGACCAGGATTCGAACCTGGGTTACTACGGCCACAACGTAGGGTCCTAACCACTAGACGATCACGGCTATCGAGACATGATATCGTGTGATAATTTTATGATAGATGAAGACAAGAATTTCTCTATTATTTAAAAATAGATATTTAGGTTTTTTATTCAAATAAATTCTTTAATTTATTAATCATATAAAGATCTTTCTTAAAAAGTTTCTATCCGACTTATAGTTCGTTATAAAGATATTAAAGATATTGTCCCAATTAACCATTAATATTGCACTGACTGTATATTATGCATCCACTTTAATAGAAATTAATTATGAGTATGACAAAAATAACCTGAAATAATAAATTCTTGGTACGTAGCCTTGTTTTATTTTAGTATTGCAATGAAATTCAGCTTGGGTTTTTACAAAAAAAATGTTGCAAAAATTTATTATGAGAAATGTATAGTACTTTCTCAAAAATTATCAGTCCCAGGGGAAAAACCTAAACACAATGCCCAAAAAAATATGTATGACTAGATTTTAATTTTTAAATCGCAGATAAAAAATGAAAACGATACATAAGTTGCTGTCGAGTTATTTGACACATATTTAATAATATATACTGAGTGACAAAAAATTGCAACACTGAGTATTGACCGACTTAAACACATTTAGGTAAAATGTGTTTAATATTGATATAAATAAATGAATAATTTTTTCTAATTTCCGACCTCTCCCAAGGTAATTTTCAAAATCGCTTGCATGGTGCACATTTACAAATTCCCGAATTTTGGGGATTGTTACAGATTAGTGTTCAAAAATCTCAGCATTTCCATCAGCGATTGAAAAAATTCCATTTAAATAGATCATAGTTTGTAATATGAAAAAAATTGCTCTCAGTGGTATAGACAGATTTTTTTCAAATTTAATAATTTACTTATAGAGTATCTTACACATTTTACCTAAATTTCAGCTCAAGCGGCCCACAAATTTTAACACGAACGACCTGCAAACATTGGGTGTCGCAATTTTTTTGTCGCTCAGTTTATTATAATTAAATTTGTTCATATTGACATCACAATCCAGTATTTCAGTATCAGTTCATGAATAAATGAACAACATCGACCGCCGTATGGAAGTAGAATGACAAACGACTTCTTGGAATGACGAAACGATAAAAAATCTTAACCTTTACGTTTTACATTAATACTATGAAATGGAGTCAGAGATTAAGATATTGTAAATTATTATGTTTTCAAGAAATCATTTAAAATAAAAAAAAAATAGTAAAAAGGCCTCAGAATGAAGTAATAAAAATACATATTTTTAAACGGAATATTTTGTAATTTTACTGTGATAATTATTTTATCGACTTCATTTATAACGTTAATAAACGTTAAGAAATGTTGGTTAATTGAAACTTTACTTAACAATAAGTGTTGATTGCACATGTTTCCTGATAAGAACCTATTTTAATATTATAACTTTTATTCATACCATTTTTTTTACTGTTTACATTTTCATAAAATAAATTTCACATTATGAAATGTGAAAAATAGCTAGCATTATTTTTAACAAAAGATGTGATGCAAGTACACCATATAAAAATTTTGCGGAGAAAAAAGTTAAAGATTGATCAAAAAATAACTTTTAGGAGAGGTAAACTTAAAAAAGATAAAATGTACTTCTGTTATTATTCAAATATATACACTTTTGTATTGACACCTACATTGGTAGTACAAAATTAGACGCTGTGAATTGTTGGCTGCCTATTTTTTGGGCGTAACCTTTTTCATAACCGATCAATAATTTTGTGAAAATGAAAACATGAATAATATTTAGTTTTTAATGATGTCAAATCTAAACGGCATGAACAATTTTTTTCGAAACGATATTGGGGGCAGAAGGTGCAAAATAACAACGATAGGTTAAGTAAAATGTCACTTATATTATTTTTGAATTTTATTTTTTAATCCCACGTTATTCTATTTCCACGCCATATTTTGTCAGTTCCTGTTTAATCCAGTCTCTAAATTGAACCACATCTGTGTACAGTCCCGGTTGATTTACCACACCACAGCCAATACCCCAAGAAACGATTCCAGTTTGAACATAATTATAATTTTCCCCCAAGCAAATTAAAGGACCGCCTCCATCACCTTTGCAGGTATCTTTACCTTCTTCACCTCCAGCACACAAAAATGACGAATGCAAATTAAAATGGTCACCCAAACGTGTTTTTCGCAGGAGATTTTGACATTCTTGAAAGTTGACGATTGGAACATCGACTTTTTTTAAAGGTACTGGAGCATGGTCAGGATTTTCTCCCCATCCGACAGCCAAACATTTTCTACCAGTGAAGTTTTGACTCTTATCTGGTAAACAGATGGAATTGAGGGGGTATTTTGAGTACTTATACTCTTCTTGCAAAACAAGTAAAGCTATGTCGTTATATAAACCGCCAGAATAATATTGTGAATGTTTAATTATTTCCAAAACATTTCTTTCGTTTTCTGGAAGAACTCCGATGTTTTGAAATAATTCTTTACCAGTTGCCACTACTTTTAGTGACTGCTTTGATGAACTAGAATGTAAAAAATCTTTCTATTATGCTGTATTTTCTAGCGTGACTGTACTTACGATTTAACACAATGTGTAGCAGTTAAAACCACTTTGGGATGGATTAAAGAACCCGTACACTTAAAACGATATGGTCGTTTGTTATTATTTGTTTTCTGAAATATTTCAACCATCCATGGAACCTCTCCAGTGACGGTTGTAGCTGAATCAGTTTCAGGATTTAAAATTCTTACATTCAGAAGGGTTCTAGGTATACCACAACCTCTATTTATATCCACATTTTTAGGGCTTACTTCTGGTTCAGGCTTCACAACAGATTTTTGTGTAGTTGTAGTGGTGGTTGTTGTAGTGGTCGTTGTTGTAGTGGTTGTTGTTGGTTCATCAGGTTTATCAGGTTTATCAGGTGTATCAGGTTCATTAGCTGTATCGGAATCAGTTTCTGATCCCCCGTCTGGATCCGTACAACATAGATATCTTGGATCTGAACACTTGAGTGGTTCAGGTATTCTGAAATTATTTTAATGAAATATCACATCAAAAATAACTTAAAGGCACTTACTTCGCTCTGCCGACAATCGCATATTGATTAATTTCTTCACACTGGTAGTAAGCCCTGCATTTACAATTGTAAAATAATTCGATGACGGTATCATTTGTATTGTCTTGCAGTCTCACAGAAATTTTGAAACTTTTGATATCATTTGCAGGAACGGCATTTGTAAAAGAGTTCAAAAACAATAAAACAATCGTACATATCAAAAACATTTTAGTTGATTAGTTGGTTTTCACTATGTTTCGGTAAATACACAATGGTTCATTAAAATGATGCCCAGAATACGAAATAATCAAGTATCAAATAACATGAGGTCATCGGTGTTAAAAAACACTGATACTGGAGTCGATCTTTACTGTACTGGGTATTTTACAGATAAAGAATATAGTCTCGGTTTTACCATGAGGACTGTCCAGTTATCTTCACCTTGACTCGAGGTTAATTATCGATTATTCATGTGGATAAAATATGAGACATAATAAATAAAAATATATGCAAACTGAATAGAAAGTATGAAATCATCGCTACAACTCTTAGAGTTTCAGTTTTTCCTAAAACATATTCTTGATTTGGTGTTTTTTTTCTATTTCTATGGATATTTTTTGTTTATTAATGTTGTATGGTTTCTCAAAAACCAATTTTCAAACCTGTTAAGGAGAGCAGACCATGATGATGTGATTCCAAATAACTGTTGAATAATTTATTCATTTTCAGAAAGTTCTTTAACTACTTGAAAAGAGGTCAAAGTGTTGAAAGTTACAGTCAAGTTAACTCAAAAATTTGTTACATTATCTTTTATTATTTTTCGTTTGAAAATTTATTTTTCATATTTTGTATTAAGATCAAAATGAAGCATCAAATTTTCGGAATCAATATGAACGATCAAAATCGATTACAGGTATCTACTCGTTTACTTCTTGTTTGTTAAGTAAAACAGCTCTTATCCTTGAATGCAAATTTGTTATTACGCCGTTTTAATATTTTTTTAAACGATTGAACAAGCATTGTAGAAAAGTTGAAATAAATGTTTATTGACAGTCTGTTGAATTATTTACGATAATCAAGGATTACATAACAACAACACCTAGACACATAATTGGTTGCATAGATAGATTTGCATTAATGAATTAAAAAAAAGTTAATCTTTACTTCTAACAAAGTGTGAGTGCTGTTCTTGTTTTTTTTCAGTTTTTTTCTTTAAGTAAAAACTGTGTTACTGTTACTTATTGTTTGTTACTGTATCTATATTCTTTTGTTGTGTTCAATTTATTTTATGTGTATAGTGTGTTGTCTATCACTTTGCAAATGAATCATATTTTTAGGAGACAGCACGTGCTGACCGCAATCAAAATAGAAATAACTTCCATAGTTTCATATAACTCTATCCCATTCACCTAGATTGTTGAAGTTTATCCAACGCGTAATGCGCATGTTTCACAGTCGAAGACTAAGCGCGTTACACCAAATTTGTTGTTATTATGTATTTATAACAAACACCTGTGCGCTACGTGATAAACCTAGGGGGAAAGATACCGCGATTTTTCCTTCAGTGTGTTGTAATTAGACTGTCATTGTTGCGTAAGTTTGAAGTTTTCGGTTATTGTTATGGCATTGGAACTAAACGAATCAAGGTAAATATTCTCAATTTTATCGTAATGAAAAAAATTGAGCGACAATAACTACTATTTTAAAATAATTTCACTATGTATAACACCTACGTTAAAGTTTTCAGTATCATTTTCTGTGAACTACGCTCGCTCTATTTATTTTATAAAGGCGCAATAAGTGAATCTTGTTATTGTTAATAATAATTGTTACACTACGTTTATGTGTCTTCGCCTTGTTAAAGTATTTGTTTGTATTGTTTATCTTACTATTCAGACTTGTCAGATTAAAATTTATTCTATTTTTTATATTCAAATATGAACTTTGAATTTTCCTTCTTTTTTTTTTGACAAACTCATCTCTCGTATAAAGAACTGATCGTCTTAATGTAAGTAATTTACTTTAACATTCTGAAGAAAATGTTCTGAAAAACACAAAATTGGGAAATAATTGAAATGTAAATACATACATTTCGCTATTTATGTAAATATAACTCTTACATATTTAAAATATTAAAACCATATTATTTAAATAAAAAGACAATTAATTTTAATCACAGTTATGGAAAAGTTTGGCTCTTAATGCTTTAGTCATCAAAAAAAATATTTGTATTACTCTTTGAGTACTTTTCTTTGTCAATAAATGCACTGTAATAAAAACTAATTAGTTACAAAACTGAATGGGTAAGTATGTTTTTAAATAAAAATTTCGTTTTGAGTTGTAGGGAAGGTGGTCAGATAATGTACCTCTTGGTTTCGCCCCAAATTTGTTTATTTTCACTTTCCATTAGGATTATTTTTCAATATCGTGGATTTTCCGAAATTACTGAAATATTCAGTATTCAAATTCAATTTTAGTGTTAACTATTTCAGCTACGGGTATAGCACCCAAATCCCTAACCTGTAACATAAAACATAAAAAAATCGATATTATTATGCTTATTCATAGTCAGAAAATTTGTTAACACTGATCTACCTCAAAATGATAATCATAATGCGCCGACACGATGATAATTACGCTGGATTAAAATTATATCATCAGTTGATAGCAATATC
>QDEB01127978.1:524-13257 GCA_004193795.1 Asbolus verrucosus | reverse complement strand
GCAATCACAATCAAACTTTTCAGGACATTCCTGTTCTTTTTTTATTAACGATGAAATTTATTCAAATAAGAACTCCACTTAACATAATTTAAACATAGAAACATTAACTGGTTTGATGGAATTGATGGTTACTTGATTATATAATAAACTATTGATTTGCTTATACATAATTAACGTAGTTTTTCAAGAAACTTAATCGTAGTTGCACTCACACTTGTATACAGAATAAGTCCATATGAAAGGTGATAAAATTTTTATGATCATTATGTTATAAACCGTGACTAGATCTTAAATTAGCACTCATAAAATTCCTTATCATCCTTATTAAATTTCTAAAAACCACAGTGTTTTTGTTATAGTTTCATTTATTGGAAAAGAATATGAACTTTTCAAGATTCTTTTCAGAATATTGTATTGCATAACAATTTTTGGCACTTTATTTCCAATTTAAGGTCTTAAAACCTTGACGAATATACAAAAAATTAAATATTAATGTAGGATTTGGTCAGATTAATGCAGCGCTCTTGTTGCGAACGCATTATATGTCAATGAACACTGACATTTATACTATAGAATTAAACAAAATAAAGGTAGTATCAATCCGTTTATCAGCATGTGATCATCATTATGTGCTGTGACACAGAATTTATTTTAATTTTAACATAATGTTTTTAAGTATTTTTTTATGTTTCCTCATTTTTCTATATTATTCTAGAATAATTTTTTTAATAATCATTTTCTTTTTACTCATTCGATCTGGGACTGAATGCTTTAGACTAAATTCATCCATGAATTTTTTAACTTCTTTTGACACTTTTTTTGTCTTTTAAAATATTTTTAATCTGGAAATATTTACTTCATAGTAGGTATACATACATTTGTACGAATTTTACCATTGTGCATCACACCATCACATTGTCACACACCAAAATACTTTTTTATGTGACCATTGTTTCTAGACTCAATTTTTTGCGTTTATAGTTATGCGAATTTTATTATATGCTGATAAAGCATTATCAACTTCATCGCAATAAAACATAATTTTTTAATTAAAAGTCTCAAATATTCGTTTTCATATCTTACAATATCTGTTAGGAAGCCTTTGCATTTTATCCCATAAATATTAATTGGGTAAGAAGTGAGTAAGTAGTTGTATTTACACTTCTATTATTGAGGAGATATATCTATGATTTTAACACATTTTACCGAAACTTTCTACGATCAAATAATCTGTTTATTATCATTACACTACAAAAAATAAATAAATGGAGATCGTTTATTTCTTTTATTTTCTTACTACCGAAATAATATTTTATCATCAGTCTGTTGCGAAAGATCAAAGAAATACTACAAAAATTATATCTGTCATCGCAATTAAGTCGAATTATTCCATTTACTTGAACGCAATTTGTGTCAGTTTACAATCACTTTATTATAAAAATATCTGACTACTTAGATCAGTTTTCTTCTATGTCAATGTCTTGACCAAGAGGCATGCAATGACTGTTTAAATAATCATTTTAAAGCAGTTTAGCACTTGTCCTCATTTTTGCTTACTGTTTAATCCGCAGTGAAAGTTTTTTAACGTCCCGCGTAAACCATTATTAAAGCTAATGAATATTGATGCACAATAATGTAATTTGCATACATGTGAAAAAATTGTGACCAGTCCACGATTTGTCAATTAACATTAAAAATATGAGACTGTGACGCAAAATTATTGTCCCATGTTAAAACAAGTTCGCATTTACAATTTTCTGGTTGTTACAAAATCGCACTGTTCTCATGAAGGTATTAATGTGAGTACACATGATAGAATACAGATACGTTAATACCTCGCTCATAAACTGATAATTCTGTCACAGTAAACTTCTTAACAGGGATTAGCAAAAGTATTGTGTTCATTTTCCGCGATAAGATATAAATTTTATTGTAATTGGATGTAATATGAACAGCAGCAAAATGTGTAACGTGGTTGTGGTATATGGAGAAGGTTGTGACACTCTTATTGTGAGTTAAGTAGTTAAAAAAGAATTAACAGATAACAAAAACGTGTTTTGTTGAAAGAATGACCAGTTGATGTGATGGTTTTTAAGTTAGCAATGTGTCAAGTCGGTTACTTATATTATATATTCTTTCTGCTGGTGATAATTGAAGCAAAAAGTATACAAAAAAATGACGTGAAAAAACCTTTTGAACTTAATGAATTTTTACGAGGTACTTTTTCTACAAGAACTTTTAGCGGCACTTGGTTAACAGGTAAGTTCATTTTTTATTTACCGACACGAAATTAATTATTTTTTAGGAGATACATTTTACTACAAAAATAATCTAGGCGATATTCTTCTCTTTGATTTAAACACCAAAAATTCCAGTAAATTTCTTGATAACAGTGTACTGGTGAGTACCATTTTAAATATTTCACAAGAATAGAAATTGAGTCTAGTATAAAAAGAACAGGTTTGTTGTATATTGTGACATACTTTGCAAATAATAATGAATTCAGTGATCTATTGTAAAATATTTTTAAGGCTGATTATCCAGGTGCCTCAATTGTTGTATCTCCGGATCAACGTTATATCTTGATTAGATACAAGGTCTCCGCTGTAAGTATAAGCCTTTTTATTATGTTCGATAACTATTAATAAAAAATTCAGGTATTTCGCCACTCAACGACTGCTGTCTATGCCATCTATGACATCGAGAATGAGTTAATAATACCTTTAATTTTTAATCGTTGAAAAACTGCTTAATTACAAAAATTTTAGACAGTTTTACGATATAGCCGACAAAAACCCTATCCAAATTGCACAATGGTCGCCTGATGGTCATGGTTTAGTCTATGTTTATGTGAACAACATTTATTACTTAGAAAGTCCTTCTACAAGCCCCAAGGCTGTAACAACTGATGGTGTAAATGGTACTCTTTACAATGGAGTACCAGACTGGGTTTACGAAGGTAATTCATGTTTTAATGATTATTCTCCAGTGAAACGAGTGTTTTAAAAAATTAGAGGAAGTCTTCGGGACTGGATTAGCTTTTTGGTTTTCTCCCAACGGCAAACAGATTGCTTTTGCGTCTTTCGACGACACTGCAGTGGAGGAATTTTTTTACATCACTTATGGAAAAGCTGGAGATACCAGCAATCCGTATCAATATCCTGAACCAATGACAATAAAGTACCCGAAAGTAAACAAATAATATTTTTTAATATTCAAATATATTCTGTCTTAAATTGAAGGTAAACAGCACAAATCCTATAGTGAGAACATATGTTGCAAATTTGGATACCGACAAAGATTCGATAGAGGTTCTGGAACTCGAGGCAATCCCAAATCCTTCTGAGGATTACGTTTTGTATGAAATGGTGTGGATAGATGACAACTATATTGCTGTCTTGTACACCAATCGGGTTCAGAATGAAGGACAATTAGTTAGATGTACTAAAGATGGAATTTGCAAACAAGAAGCGACTTACAGAGAGGAAAACGGTTGGTTGGAGATCCACATGCCAGTAAGATACAACCATGCGGGTAATCACAGGCTTGAAATCTTACCACAACCTGAGGGAGATGACTACTTCGATCATTTGGTACTCACTGATGCAGCAACTGGATCTGTCCAACGACTAACAAGCGGACAATTTGTTGTCATTGATATATATGGCTGGGATCAAACTAACAATTTGGTGTATGTTTCAAAATGTGTATGCTCTCAGCATTTCACTGATTCTTTTTAGTTATTTTGTAGGTTCTAGAGAGAATCAACCTTCTCAAAGGCAAGTTTATGTTGTTAGTACAGAAACCAACGAAGTAAAATGTTTAACCTGTGATATGGAAACACCTGAAGGACTTTGTCAGTATGCTTCGGCATCTTTCAGTAAAGACTTCTCTCATTTTGTGAAAATTTGTCAAGGACCCGGCCCATATTTTGTTGAAATTCACAATATACGGAATGTAAGGCAGTTTTTTGATAAAATTTCCCATCAGTGAAGCTAGAATTTCAGGAATCTGATGTTTTTGTATGGGAAAATAACCAAGCTTTGAGAGATAGATTAGCTCTGAAGTTATTACCTGTCAAAAAGGATTTAAAAGTAATTGTTGACGGAGGATTTGTTGCAAACGTCAGGCTACTGCTTCCTCCTGGTTTAGACGAAAATTCCAACAAAAAGTATCCAGCTGTTGTTAATGTGTAAGTAACGACCACTTTAACTAAATCGAAGAAATTAAGCGCCATTTTCTAGATATGGAGGTCCTAATTCTAATCAAATCAGCGATGCTTATTCCTCAGGTTTCCAAAATTATATAGTGACCAATCGGGAATATATTTACATATATATTGATGGAAGAGGAAGTGGGAGGGATGGCCAAAATAAGATGTTTCAAGTGTATAGACGATTGGGCACGGTTGAAATTGAAGACCAAATTGCAGTGACTAAGTAAAGAAACCCATTTGGAAATAAAAAAAAATAATTTGGTAATTTCAGATATTTGCAAGAGACGTTGCCTTACATCGATGCAAACAATACGGGGATTTGGGGCTGGAGTTACGGTGGCTTTGCAACTGCCTGGACTTTGATACAAGACGAAGAAAATGTCTTTAAGTTTGGATTATCGGTAGCTCCTGTTACTAATTTCATTTATTACGGTAATGATGCAATTATGAGATGACGGGCTAATTGTGTTGTGCAACGTAAATTTATGGTGTAAAGTCAACAAATGAAACTGTTAAATCCGTTTACAGATTCAATTTATACCGAAAGATATATGGGATTGCCGACTGAAGACGATAATTTAACCGGTTATAACAATACAGATGTTACAAGAAATGTGGAAGCAATGAGAGGAAAATTATTTTTCTTAATACATGGGAACGCCGACGATAATGTTCACTATCAACAGTCCATGCTCTTGTCGAAAGCGCTTGAGCTAGCAGACATTTCTTTTAGACAGCAAGTGAGTAAATTTTTCACATCGAATTTTTCACATCGGTGTTATATTCTGATTAATTCCAGAGTTATCCAGATGAGAATCATGGCTTGGGGCACGTGTATCCTCACTTGTATCACACCATCGATCGATTTTGGGCCAGAAGTTTCGATTTGCCCGACCCTCCTGCCTGAACGGGCAGAAATTATTAATGTTTAGTAATTGCTGAATTTATCTTTAATAAAAAAATTGCGAGGTTGAAATTGAGCACCCGAGTGTCTTTAAAACTATGCAAAGTAAATTAAAAATTTACGATTCGGCACTCCTTGCCATCACAAAGCAAATGAAGTCACGCGAAGCATGATGAGCCGAGAATTCTCTGTCGTTAATATTTAGATCGTGAAGATTGGAGGTGTTTCCGTTTTAAAGAAAAGTCGAATAAAAATAAAAGCTTTTAAGACGACACGACCATCGCTGATAAATAACCCAACCCCAAATAGAGTTTTTTTGTCACGAACGGGTGTAAATTGTCGGCAAGGATGAGTAATTAAAACGCTTGGGGGAACAACAAGAAAAATAACATCATCAATCTCGAAAAAATTGTTGCTAAGATATTAAAATTTAAATAAAAAATTGACGCTCATCTACAGTCTGTCGAAAAATAACTAATGTATTTGTGTGCCAAATTGCATAAGAAACGCCCTTGAACGCGCTGGGAGTTATAAATCATAGGGAAGGCCACATTGTTATTGATGTGTAACTTTGAATCGCGGTGATTTGCGAAGATAAAACAGGCTGCTTATATTTTCGAGACAATTAAGTTAGGTTAAAATATTTTGTATGTGCTGGAGCCACGCAATATGCAAATAATATTGGTGATGCAAATTACGAAACGTCGACGTAATCATTGCTGGATATCTAATTTGTTTTTGATGGGCTCACTGGGAATCGCTGATACCGCGAAAAAATTCTTGAAAATCGAGAAATGGGGGAAAGGGTGGTTATTTTTAATCGGCCGTCCCGGATTCCCAACATTTTAAAACAATGACTATTCACGCAGTCCCAGTTTGAAATAATGACAAAGCGTGTAAGTGATAACATCCAGAAACAATCCCTAACAAGATAAACCGAAAGTTTGTTCAGAACTAGTTTTATCAGCATTTATGAATTCCGTTTAAACTAGGCGTATTAAGCAGGATGTTTTTTGAATGTTTGACGTTTCGAATAACACGAAAACTGTTGCGCCCCCGGTTTGATACTAATTGTTAAAAATCAGCCCACCCTCTGAGATAAGTGTTACAGGAAAACGTTTCGGAGAGGCGGAGAAGAAAAATAAGATCACGTCCTGTGTAAAAAAAAATAATTACTAATATCATTCCCTATTATCCTGGCGGTGAGTCCGCCTCTATATCCTCCACGTATAAGGGAGATTGTGGAAACATCCGCAGGGAGCGCTGTCGTCCTGGCGTCCCGGCAAACCCTGATGCAGTATTCGGCCGGAACCCGAACATGATGCACAGCGTCGCGACGTCTAAAGTCGGCAAAACTCTACCTGTAGTGTCAGTGCTTCCTAGATACCGTTATGCCTATTGGTGATAGTTCACAATCACTTCTTCATTCACAACTGTTCAAGAAACTCTGCTCTTCAACCGCTCTCGACGGGTTTCATCCTTCAGCTCATGAAACCTCAACCGGATTCTGAAAAAGGTATATCTCATCCCTTATCGCCGATTCAAATTTCGCAACAAGCGCAACACTTCCTTTGCATAAAATCTCGACGGTTTCGACTAAATTATTAACGATAACTCCGCCAGATACTTTAGGAAGTGTAATAAATTTGTTCGACGAGATTGTAGCCGATTTTAGCGCACCTCATTATCAAAAAGATAATGCAGGTAAACGCGTAATTGTCCTGATTAAAATTTTCTCCAAGTTTTTATGAGTTTTGTGGGGGATATTGCGGTGTAATTAAATTCTTTTTTCTTCTGATAATCATCTCAGGAACAATGCAGATGGCGTTATAAGACAATAAGTAAATAAACATCATTAAGGGATGTCCCAACACCTTGTTAAATCTCTTCTCGGAATGAAGTAAAAAGTCAATAAAATCCAGTCACATTTCAGTTTTCATGTTATGGAAAGCGGAGAGTTTTAAAGCTTTTAGGGTTGCCTTTCTGCTGAACAATTTGCTGTCCGTGGCCAAAAATTTCCATTGCCTTAGTAAACCAAATTTATCGATATATGTGGGATGTCTAAAATAAATTAAATTGTCCATGTCATCATTGCGTAAAACAGTTACTTGAAGATCGACAAAACCAATCTGCGCCTTATTATATGCGGTATATTAGGCATGATAATTTCTTCTTTAAGTATTTCGCTACCTCCAAAGTCCCAGATTTATTAAGGAAATTCCATGCGCCCTCATAAAGGGAATAAAGCGTCTGCTGTACGAGGATTGCTGAATCCCTTGAAAGAGATATTTTGTCGGTATCGTCAAAACCCTTTGGTTCTAGAAATTTTGCCTAACAAACTGAATTTAATACAAATCATTGCTTGCGAGCACTCGCCCAAAAGACTTTCGGGATCAGACGACACACAGGAAAGAAAATTAAACCACAGCGTCATAAAAAATAATTAGATGTGCTTTGAGCGCTCCCTAATCAATTAATTGTACGTCACAGGCTGGTTGGCACATTGCTCCCTTTTGAAGATCTGAAAGCATTTAACAAATCAGGATTTTTTTAGCGTTCCAATTTATGTTGATCTTGACTAACGTTGCTACACATTAAACACTGCAGTTTAAAGCTTGAATGTTTCAAATGCAAATACTTAGGCTTTACACCAGTTGAATTATATTCGGTGTAACTTGTTGGCTGTCTAAAAGTTGGTACGTTTGGGTTAATAATCTTCTCAAGTGTATGAACTCAATTATTCAAGCAACAATGAGAATTTCTAGATTGTGAGTGAGTTCAGCGTGCAAGGGTTTATTTGAGAAAAGAAGACAATGTAATTTTCACACTCGCATTGCAAAATATCACTTTTATCGTTTTTCTTTCATTTTTCAACGGAGTGTTTTTTCAGAGACAAACATACTCAATAATATTATTATATATTATTTATATTACACGGATATAACAATGTTTATTTTAGACACTTAGATGATGGCCTCGTATTTACAGAGTGACCAAGTATTATTTTTGCCAACGTTACGATAACAATAATTTAATCTCATGTTATGATGGTTATACTCCAGTTAAAAACAAACTAACCACTACTTTGCAGTTTATAAATTTTTGTCCAAATGTAGAGCTAATTAGTATAATTGATTTATAATCCTAGCACTACAGTCTACACTTTAGCATCACTTTATGCACTACACTCAGCTTTTAAATTTTGAATGACGTTTACACCCAAATTTCGCACCCGAATGTCCGGAAAAACGTTTCAGGCTCACACAATTTGTACGGTTGACATTTTGTTGTGTGACTGTTCGCACAATAATTAAAAAAATGTGTTCTTAAAGAACGATATTATAGTTTAGTTTTATAAAAACATACATTCAAAAACGTTTTTGCTTTGTATATATCGGGTGATTCGGATTACGTAGTGTCATATTTTGATCAGAAATTTGCTCTTTCAGCATTAACACATAAAATCAAAAAAATATATGAAAAATGTTATAAATTATTTGATTCTACAAACAGATACTAGGATACAAAGAATTCAAAAAATCTCTGTATGTAACTTCAACTTTATTCTTTTAATAACACGGAATAATTTTTTTAACATTTGATATATTTAAGTGTTTCAGTTTTATTTAATTATACATAATTTTTTCTGATGTTCTTGTAAAAATCTATTCGTTCAATTATTTCTGTTGGAATAATATTATTCTACTGCGGTTAATAATTTGTTGCAGTAACTGGGCGAAATACGGAATTAGCAGCTATAAGTTACAAACCAAATGAGTTTATAATAGTTAAGTATTACTGTGATTAAAATTTACATCAGCTATCCAAATCACAGATCTATAGCAATTGGATCTGATTCTTTCTTTATTCAACCCATTAGTATCATTGGTAGTTAAAAGATTCCGACAATCCAATGTTGATAGGTGTGTCGGTCATCGAGTAAAGTTCGTAAATTACGTTTTTTTTTTTGACAAATTAACTATAAACTAATTTAGCTAATAAAGTCAAACTTCTATATTCCCACTTGCTTACTATAATTAGGACGACGTAATTCTAATAATAACCGAGGTGGCAATAGTAAACAAATTATCTCAACACCTGTTTATGTATCGTAACGTTATGTACAAAATAAATTGATGATATAAGATAGACCTAATTTTGTGCAGTTTGCAATGATTCAATCGCAATTTGTTTTGTGAAAAAAAAAACACTTGAATTTTTGCAGTTACCTGCATTTTTTGGAAGAATATTGACTGAAACATTTTTGTTTCTAATTTCAAATCGAAAAAAAAATTTCTCCGCATTCGCAAGATGGGTCATTGATGGCGTTCCATCGGTACAGCATATCGTTGCATTTTCTGTGTCTTGTTCTTAGGCGATTTAAATTACACCAGATTGCTCTTGCTAGGTTTAATCCAGGCGCTTCAGTATTAGGATTTTTAACTAATAGTTATCACTGACAGTTGTAAAGGAAAATAGTAGTTTGAGAATCACGTTTATTTGTTTGAACTGAAAAACATAAAAATCCTGCGTAAAGGATTTAAGTAAGTGGCTCAAGAACAGCCATTTAGTAATTTAGTTGAGTCGTAGACACGATATGGTTGTCATAAAGCCACTGACAGGCGAAAATTTGCAAAATTTTGATGGATCAATAATGTAGGAATGCTATTTTTCGTGAAGAATTCTGGAAAACTGCTCTGGAGCCATTCATTAGTTATGTGAAAAAGAAAAAGGCGATTCTGTTCTTACAACTACTGTTCCGTAACCTCACTCCATTGAGAGAGGCAAAAAAAAATTTATAAAAATAGAAATGTAACAGCATGAATTTGTTGTGACAAAATTTCATAAACATGTAAACTCATAAATTATTTCCGTCGAATCAAATTGTGGCCTACGCCACTGTCATGATTCGAAATTTGAGGAGGAAATCAATCGTGGAATTGAAACGTAAGTTGCATGCATAGATTTGAAAGAGTTTTCTAAATGCGGCTCAAAATCGATGCTTCACTATTGGAAAATAGAGCCATTAATTCACTTCAGTCTAAAATTAGCCATGTCATCTTGAAATAGAAGTTTTTCAGCAATAACGCGTAAAATATGTTTCAAAGCGGCGACAGTTTGCAGCGGGCTCAAGACAACATTAATGACATAATCCGAGCTGATGTGTGATTTGATAAATATTGATCCAGCGATGAGTTGTGAATTGGTCTCTCAGGGCGAAATTCAGAAAAACAGCGCGCCCTTGTAGGAATAAGGGTTGCTCATTGGGTCATATGATCTCAAATAAGGTGATCGTATTCCCTATTTGCTGCTACGTGACATCGTAAAAAACATTCTTAGAATTGGTCTCTGAGTACACCTTGTTGACGTTTCACTAATATTTAATCAAGACGATACTCCGACGAAACTCTCCAGCCACTTGAGCGATTCAATTAATGTTCTTCAATTAAAAATTAGCGAATAAATGCCAATTGTATACAGTCTCAAATTATATGATAGTGTAAAATTAAACGGTTTTAGTCAGGCAATCTAAGTTTTGGCAAACTATCTGAGGAATTTGCTGACAGAAGAAAAAATTGCAATGAGCGTGACGGGATAATGTAATTAAGCTCTAATTTGGAAAGTTGTAGGATTGATGTTTCTACAAATTTTAATTCTGTTCAAACTATAAATTTCGAAACGAGTATTAAGAGGGGGCGCCTAGTTCAAGAAACAATATATTAAGACTGCCAAGAAATAATGGCTTCGTTTATTTAATGCACCAAAAAGAAACAAACCCCTCTTCTGCTTGCAATGTCGCTACGAACATTTTATACAAGAGGAGATTATTCGAAAATCCCACTAATAGGTGGGTGTAGGAACAATTTAATTTGGGGAAAAAAACGCAAATTAAACCGAGAGCCTCGTAAAATATGCCAGCCAGCGAACCGAAAACAAATCGAGACAAAGTGACAGATAATGAATCCTTCGTCCTTTGGCATCGATGCCTAGAAGGATGCTAGAGGAAAAGGATGAGAAAGGATAATAACGTGCAGGCTTTTTGATCAACCTCCATTTTCATCACAGTCCATGTTATCTCACATTTGGTACGAATAAATCTAGTGATGGGGCTCCAGGGGAAATGTATGGTTGATAAGTATATAACTAAGGGCGGCGTTCTGAAACGGTAATTGCCGCAAGGATAAAAAATCTTCACGGACTGAAATAATATCACCTCCACTATCAATTTAATTATAACTGAGTTGAATCTGTATCACGTATCACGTGCTAAATAAACTTCACTCGCTATTTATTTTTGGAATCATAATTTGTATTATTAGAGGGTGGTGCCCATTTAACAAATTAAAATCGATAGGTGTTGTTTAAAGGTTTCGCAAGTTACCTCGGAATCGATTCCAACCGGACTTGATGTAAGGAAGTTATTGTTTTCCTATACTGCTCCTGAATTAGGGTGCTACATTTGTTATTTTTTTCTATCTTAACGAAAGCTCCTTGTTTGCTAAATTCACGGTTTTATAAACCTTTCCTTAATTAAAGAGAGTTCTTTGTTGCCGCAAATTCTTCCTAACGAACTCTTTTAATTATGGGTTCTTTCACATTTTCATAAATTTTAAGAAATTATGATCAAACTCGTATTTTATTTTTAATTTTTACTAGGTAAATACGCATCAGAGATAAAATATTGCAATATTTTTTGATTAAAAACTAGGCCCAGAGCCAAGATAAAATTGAATGTTGAGACTTGAAAGAGTTACCAACGTTCTGGCGTTTCTTCCAGTTTTTTCGGCACCTAATTTAAAATATAATGAGGAACTTATTACTAATCCTTTGTCTTTGGACCGTCTAATTTTCAACATTCTTTAAGTCGCGCAATATAATTAAATGAGAGGAAAATTACGTCGGCGTTTTACATTTACTCCTCGAATATTCGAGGACTAAGGTTGCTGGAAGTCAAAATATAGAATGCTTTTCAAACAATAGACAAAAGAAAGTAGGTCTTTGTAGACGAAAGATGTTTCCTTAAATTTCTTTTCTAATTTCAATACTTAAATAAATAAACAAAAATGAAAGCATGTAAGCAAATACTTAATTCGACCAGTATAGTTCAAAGAAATTCACAAAGTAAAAACTGAGATTTAGGCACCACTCACTTTTGACACTGTATTGTGAATAAAAATTCTATTAATATAAACAGTTTCGTTGTTATTAATTTCAATTTTGATAATTTTGATTGAACAATAAGTAAGTTTATTATCAAAAGTCACACGTTACGATATCTAATTCTCTTTCGTAATCAAAATACTAATTATGCAGCGTTAGTGCCTGTCTTCTCATAGTGTTAATGGAATATGATGGAATACTGTCGAGCTTGACCGTCAACACCGACGAAGGTTCAAAACTCAAATTTTAGTTAATATGTATTCTTCTTTCAAAAATTTGATTTTGCTAAATCAGTACATAGATTAAAATAGAATTCTTTATTTGTGTTATTACAATTCGAAATATCATGCAATGTGGACAACAAATACTTACGTTTACAATGGGAGAAAATTAAATTATCACCAAAATATTTATTTGTTACCAAATCCAAGTCTCTAAATAACTAACTTAAT